>CANXYC012351186.1:0-24016 GCA_948193065.1 Aleurites moluccanus | reverse complement strand
TCTGGTACCTACCATATTACTCATAATTAATAGCCTTAAATGCTCATAATAGGCTCTATATAACTCATAATAATTATTCTAACTACCAAAAATATTAATCTAAGAAGAGAAAAGAAGTTTGGAGAAAATCACCTTATTTTTTCCAAAACTGAGCTCTTGAAGGATCTGGGCTTGAAATGATGATTAAGCCTTTGAATGTGTTAATTTAGTGATTTAATGCATTAATTCTGAGTATTAATGCATTAGAAAACAAATGGAACAGATTTGAGAGAAATAGGAAAAGAAATGAAGAAGAAAGAAATAAAAGAGAAGAAATTATCGTGAAAAGGATAGTTACTGCTTCTCCATTAAATAAACTACTGCTTCGCTAATTTCCCTCTTTGCCACTTTCCACTTCGCCAATCCCACTTCGCCAATTCTCCACTTCGCAGAATTCCATTTCATAGAATGCCACTTCGGCAATTCCACCTCGCCAATCCCACTTCGCAAAATGTCACTTCGGCAATTCCACCTCACCAATCCCACTTCGCAGAATTCCACTTCGTTGAATGCCACTTCGGCAATTCCACCTTGCCAATCCCACTTCGGCAATGTCACTTCGCAGAATCCACTTCGGCAATTTCACCTCGCCACTGCCACTCCGCTAAATGTCATCTCGACAAATGCCACTTTGCCAAGTCTACTTCGCCAATCTCACCTCGCCGAATTCCACTTCGGCAACTCTCGCTAACTCAGCTCGCTCAATCTCTATTCGCCTCAAAAACGAGGAGCCAACTCGCCCTACCTGTTCTGCCGAGCTGGAAACCTTTCTCGCCAACTCACTCTAAACCAGCTCGCAAATGAGCTACTAACATCCAAACTCCTCAATTCTACAACTATCTATATAACACAAAAAGAAACATTTTCTTTCATACTTACACTTGACTCGCTCAGCCTCTAACTTTCTCAAAATAATTAATACTTACACTTACTGCAGAAATAGCGAACTGAACACGTTTTGGTCGAGGAATCATACCTCCTCACACACACAGAATTCACAAAACTGTGATATAGACTTAAAATTTAAACATATAAATCTGCTACTCTTACTTTTTGCACTTATCCAATTACTCCTGCAAGATCATGACAACTGACTCACAAAATTCTTCCCAAACACTGATTCTAATATACTAATCTGCTCAAAACAAACAATCATAAATCAAAAAAAAAATTTGATTCTTAACCACATGTATGATATATGCATAATTTATTGAGTTGAAGACTCACTCTCATTCTGTTGTGGTTTTCAGGTGCTAAAGTTGTCGATCAAGAAACTGAGGATAAATCTTCTTGACTTTCTTCCTCCAAAAAGCTAATCTAAGTATAGACTCTGATTTTTTTTTTTTTTTTTTTTATGTTGATTATTATTTTGAGATTGTAATACTCTTAGAGCTCCATGATATTTTAGTGTCTGTCATTATATTATGATGGATTATTTTGAGATTGTCACTTGTTCATTTTAGATAAAGGATCTCATTTACATTTGATCTATTGTGAACAAGTGAATATATTTTGGATGATTATATTACAAGTTAATGATGATTATGATTATGGTTGAGAATGGTTATAGATGTTATTCTGTTGTTTGCCACAAGTTATGTTTAGGAATTTTATGGGTCTTTGGTGACCTTAAATTTACGCATATCTTAGGATCGTCTCATCTTTAGTTTTGGGACGTGATATTAGACAATAATAAAAGAAAACAAAATATTGTAATATATTGGTTGTATAATGAAAACAAAGTACCATTGAAGACTTCTCACTACGATAGGTCCTAATTGTCTTTGAGAAATAAAAATTTGGACTTTCAAATAAAAAGGCCTCTAAACGGTCACCATAGTACTTTGGATAGTGAATTTGGATTGTCATTGAGTTGAAGATCTTGATATGCAAGACATACTCGTTGCTCATGCCACATAGAAGGAAGTAATTTATACATACCATAATACCCAGCAAAATCCATGAAGCCATCCGAGAGGTGAATCACGTTATTGACTCTCATTATCTTTACCTTCCAAGTCCTCCCATCAACAACTAGCAGAGTCAAATCATAACCATTAATATCCCAACAATCCAAAAGTCTCGTAGAAACTTTCTCTGCTAACTACTGCAATGGAAGAATATAGAGTGTCATTACCATGCCAAAACAAGAAAATAAAAACAAAAAATTGAATAAAAAACTTGAACCATGGTTGAATCAAAATAAAAATAAAAAATAAAATCAAAAGTCTCACCAGAGTATCTCGTTGCAACGCCTCATCCAATATTACCCTAAAAAATTCCAGTGTTGCAGCCATGATTTGAGAATTGAAGGATATTTTGGTTGTAATTGCTAGGATGATTTTGATGTAAAAAAAACCCAAGGAATATTTGTTTGTAAGTTATTTTTATTGTATTTGCTAGAAATCCAAGGAATATCAGAAGGTTTATTTGAAAGATGAGTGACAGGTGTTATTGGAAAGGAGTGTTATAGGTTATTAAAGTTGAAGAAACGAAGAGGTATGTTGGGATTGTCAATTTATGAAACACATCCCTTCACCATAAACGAAGGGTTTCTTAAGAAACATTTGGCTTTTAAATATTTTTTTTTATATTATAAATTTTATGTGAATGAAAAAAATATTCAAGTCAAATCAACCCATTTAAACCTGTGTAATTTTATAAAAGAAAAAAATATATTATTTGAAAATTTTTTTAGCTTATAGTATATCATGGCAAAATTTATTGTAAATAAATTTGGACTTTACAAAATTGGGACTTGATGAAAAAGAAATTTTATTATTTATTGTTTGGTCTTGTCAGACTATTGACATTTTAATAAAGGGGATTGAATAAAAACTAAAAAATATAAAAAATACATTTGAAAAATAAATAATAAAATTTATTGAAGGGGATTAAATAAATTTAGGCTTATTCTTTTATAAATTTAAATAAATCTACGGATTAATTAAATAAATTTAAGCCCTTTATTTTTATGGCACTTGAAATTGAAATAAAAAATATAAATTATAAATAATTAAAAATTAAAAATTAAAAATTTGGACCTTTTAAAGAAAAACCCATTTAAATCCAAATCTAAGCCAACTACAAATAAAAGGCTACTCTTAAAATCCAAACTGATGAAACACATGTCCAGTAAATATAATCCAATCCAACAAAGGGAAAAACAGAAAAAAAAAAAAAAAAAAATTGAGAAACTCACAAAAATTATCATCTTCCATGGGGTCACTAACCTTGTCAGCTTTAGGATTAAATGCTCCATATTTTTCATATTTTTAAGTTGGACACTTTGCAATTCGACTTGTTATGACCTGTTTTCTTGCAATTAGCACAACAACGCCTCTTCTTAATATTTCCAACAGTCTCAGCTGGAGCTCCCTTTGTCCTGACAATTGCAGGATCCCTCATTATATTGAGGTTATTGGTGGTAAAATTTTTCCTTTTTAATCCATTATCTTCTTCAACTTTTGAATTTATCTCAAGTTTGAGGAATGAAATTAAATTTGTAATTTCATACATTGTTTTTCTGTACAATTGTTCATTGTCTGAAGCCAAATGGCAAAGTTCACTCAAACCATGTAACGTCCCAAACCTGAAATCTTTTACCTAGTTCATAGATATTAGAATACGTGATTTGTCAGGAATACCATGTATGATTTCCTTGCACCAACCTGGCTTCAACAATGCTTGAGGAATTCCTTTAATATTAGTACCTTTTATTGCACAAAACATGTGGCAGCAGGGCAAAAAATGAGACTTAAACATCTCGCAATTGCATATAATATTTTCATCTTTTTTTCCAATTTTAACTGTGTTGACTTTGCCTATTGAATTTCCATACTTGACAACATATAATTGCTTGAATCCATCAACAATTTTAAGATTAACAGGAGTGTAAAGTTTTTCCTCCTGATTGTAATAATAAAATAGTATGTAACTACATGAACATTTGAGTAATGAAATAACTTGTTAAATATTTTCCCTCCAAAAAAACTAAATGACTATAATGAACTTAAGCGGATTTCTCAATGGACTTCATATGTGTTTGCAAGAACAATTTGGTATGGTTGTTCAGGAAATCTTAACGTTGCTCATTTTGTCTTATTCTATTTAATGCTCTATAAAACTGCTTAACAAATTCAAACAAGTTCAATTTAGAGTTTAAAAAACTATTCATATATCCATGCATACTTTCACACTTGGAACTTATTGTCATTCCTATATAAAAAAAAATACACCAAAGAAAGCCTTAGCCCATTTATCCTTTTTCTGGTACATATCCTTCATCCATGCATTATTATGCAGGTTGTAATCCTGTATTAAAGAGAACCATTTATCATCAAAACCTTCTTTTGTATAATCATCCAACATGCATCTCTTGAAATCTGATAAAAATTCTTCGTCAGTGGACACAACATGAGCATTATGTATCAAATGCCATGAACACAACCTATGCCTTGCCTGGAGCATAACTGTTGCCATCTGTTAGTACTGAGATTGACTGCTTTCCTTCTATTGTATGAATGAAGTTATGGAAAGCCCATGTGCATGCATCAATGTTTTCCTCAAATATTAATGCATAAGAAAAAACAATACTATTTAGGTGATTGTTGATTCCAACAAACATGACAAGAGGGAGATTTAATATATTTATCCTGTATGTTGAGTCAATGACTAGAACATCATAAAATGGCCATAATCCATCCTCGATATTGTATCTGACAAAAAAATCCTGCATAGTTTATTCTCCTCATCAACTATGTATCTAGCATAAATTCTAGGATCATTATCAGCCAATGCCGATAGGTATGCCATGGTTGACTCTATATCATTATCAAGTTTTGTAGTTCTCGCATCAGATGATATGAAATTATACAGATCTTTCACTATGAAGCCAACATCAACCTCCTGATATGCTCACCATGTAATTCATTATCTGAGCTATCCTTATTCCTGCTCTTTTCATTGTCTTTATCTTCATGGCTTGTCCATAATTTATTTCTCTATGACTCCTCAGAAAATGCATCTGATTTGAATTCACTAAATCATGCCTATAATGGGGATTAAATGTTGTTACTTTATAAGTGTTATCAGTATTATGAAATCTTATAACTATAACAACTTTGCATATGCATCTTGTCAAAGGTTTGGACATTTTTCTCCTAATTGATAACTCAAGCCATTTTTTTGACCTTTTCCTTTACGGCTGTAAACCCACCTACGCATCGTGATTGTACTTCTATCGTAACTTTACTCCATGTTGCTCCCGCAAATACAAAAACCAATCTTCATTTGTATATGCCTTGTAAAATGTCTCAGCTTCATCAACACTTCTGAATGTCAACCCAACAATGTCTTCTGATATCCACGACTTCACATCCTTATTAACCACTGATAAAATCACTTTATTTAATGAATTTTGTAGCAAATTTGGTGCACCATCAACTATTGCACCAAGGTTTTCATTCCCAGATGATTCATCCTTCTCACTGTAGTCTACAAAAAGGGTCTCAGTTGTTTGGTTTACTTTAAGGGAGGAACATGCATCCTTGCATTGAGTATTTGATTTTTGATATTCCATATTTGAGCTACAATTTTTTGTTTTAAAGGTGAAGACACTATCTACTTGAGAAAATTCTTCCATGGAGTTGCTTTCAAATTGATAATGTGACGAATTTATTATATAAAAATTGGCAACAAATTTTGGTGAGTGGTTAGAATAATAGGAATAGAATGATGTGTTTTGAAATTGGATTAGATGTGTATGAATATTGGATTCAAACAATGGTATAGTTAATTGAATATTATAATTAGATTATTGTTAGTAGCATGTCTGTCTCGAATTTCTCAAAGTGGCAGATCCTATACCAAGCTTTCTTTAAGCTAAGTTCTAAAACTTTACTGACAAGTGGACATTTTATACTGTCATAAGAAATTGACATGCGAGCATGCAACATATGTGTTATCACAGCTTGTTTAAGCATGCATGCTTACCAAGTCAATCATCTTTACAATGTAAATTTCTGACATACCAATGAATGGTGACGATGATAGTCTCAAAAATTTTCACTTCTCAAGGATGAAAGTACTAGTGGAAGGAATAAAGCATTAAAACTACGTTTTGTAGTTACAATTGTCTGTTGCATATGCATTTGTCATTACAATTGTCTAGTCGATATTTGTCATTACAATTGTCTATTGCATCTACATTTGTTTCAATTTTAAAATTACTTATTTTCTCTTCTATTAACCTTAATTTATATGCAAAACAATGGCATTTTGTTCAGTGTTTTTGTACTCATGATATTCCTTAAATTTTAAGTTACTTTTTTGCCCTTATATGTTCTTTTATGCTTAGGTAAAACGATATCGTTGTAACACTCAAGGAAAATAGAAATCAATTGAGATAGTGAATTGAAAGGATTAGTTAAGTAATAGAACTTAGGAAATTTAGTTCAGTATTTAAAGGATTATGATTAAGCTATTGTAGAGAAAGTGTTAAATTGTTCAGTTATATGAATAAAGGTAATTAAATAAGTAATTAATAGTAAGAAGAGGTTAATTGAAAATTTTATTAAAAGAAAAAGATGACCCAAATGCATAGGACTAGAAAAATATAAGGATAAAATATGAATTTTTCAAGTTAGTGGTATTTGGGACCCACCAACTTTACTATCTTTTTACACATGTTAAAGACCAAAATGATCATCTTTCTTTCAATTTGAGCCGGCCATATGGAGGAATTTTTACCAAATGAATTTGTTTATTTTAGTTAATAAATTCATATATTAAAAGTTAAATTACACTTGTCTATTAATTAGATTTTCCTATTTTTTTTCTATAGTATATTTCTCATGTTTCTATCAAACAATATATATGTATATCTTATTGACTTAAAGAAAATTAAAATTTTTACTTCTTCATCTTCTTTGGGTCGTAGCTTTTGCCCCACCCTCTTCTTCATATTTTCTTCAAACTTCTTCAATAAAACTCTCTTTTTATAAATTGTTATGGTGGTGTTCTTTAACAAGGGTCCCTAATTAAGTTATTGGAAGGGTTATTGTAGTAGTTTGGTGGTAAGGAGTGGATAGGAATTCAAGTGATTCATAAGGGAAAGTTGAGCTTTGGTTAAGATAATTTCTAATTCATAGCTTTTAATTTAATTTTATGATATAAATGAGTAGTATATATGCTAAATTAGATAATTTGAGTTTTAATTATGAAAATAAAGGAATTTTAGGAATTAGTAACTAGGATTAAGGTTAAAGGTAGAAAGTTATGACTTAATTTTCATGGTCTTAAAGAAAGAATTAGGAAAAGTATAAAATATGAAAGATATATATATCTTATTTATATTTCTATAAAATATTTTTATAAAATTTGAAGTGTGTAAGGAAGTCTTTAAGTAGGACTGATTTTAACTGTCACTCTTGCTCGAAATCCAGATTTGATGATTTAATTTGAGGAACAAAGAGACTGAATTAAATAAAGTATAAAAAATAAAAATATTTATTATGTGTGAATTAAATATCTGTAAAACAGTTTTGCAGTTGGTTATGCACATTTTGAATTATAATCATGATAGTAAGGACTGTCGAATGACAGTTTACTAAGTTGCAAGGCTGATTTAAGAAATTCACCAAAAATTGAGTAGTACTCATATTGATCTGAATTTTGGATATGTTATAATTTTGTATGTCTAGTTTAAGTAGAAAAATAATTAAGGTGATTGGACATTTGTAGTTTAATAAATAGACAATTCAATCAGGGCTGCCAAAGTTAAAAACTAGTTAAAGTTTCTAAGATAAAGCCCTAGGTTTAGGGTTTGAAGGAAATTAATTCAATTAAGGTTAGGGTTGTTATAATTTCATGTATAATGAGTTCTAAGTTGTGTTTAATTTATTTGTAGCTTCAAGAAAAGATGATGGTATAGATAGGGACCTTGAGTGAGGTGAACAAAGTATTATTTTAACTTTTTGTGACCAAGGTGAGTATATATATATATTACTTTATTTGTATTTGATTTCAATTGCATTGTTGAAATTACCTTAAGTGATTCTTCATGTATGGCTGAAATTTATCATTGAGTTCTTGATTGTTTATATGTATGGCCAATTTGTTAATTGTTCCTTCAATTTCCTTTGATTGACCGAATTATCTGTCACACCCCAACACCACCGGTGAGACGGTCCAAGGGTAAGGGTAGGCATAAAGCCACCATAAACTCGTAGCACCCTTAACTAAACCTGTCTCATATATAACAACATACACTTATCCAATGCAAAACATCATATCTCATAAATCATCATTATAACATGACATCTCCACTTGTTCCCTACCGATCAAAAGACAGTTTTAACATCAGTATGGAATAAGTAAGAGTCTACAAATACCATTCATTAAAACAAATCAAAACCATTCTATATCTATCTACAGAGCTCTAAGAGAATACTTCTTAATAGACATGATTATATATATACATAAAAAAATAATATCCAAAATAATTACATCCAAGCTTCTTGTGAAGAAGAAATCAAGAAGCTCTATCCTCTAGATTAGCTCTCTCTGGAGCTACATTAGCATCTGAAACCACAGAAAAGGGGTGAGCCTTCAACTCAATAAGATATGAACAACATTAATGCTTTAGGTTAACCAAGAATATGAATATCAAATCATGTACATATACATATACATATATTTGGGCATGAAAGAATTTTAAGCTTATACTTGAAAAAGAATATGAGTGATTACAATAAAAAGCACTATCAAATCATATCATAAATTAAATCATGGTTCTCATTTAGAGCATAAGAATGCCTGCAAAGGGTGGCATTATCGAATCACATATAAGATAGAACTAATATCATATCATAACGCATCAGTAGCCTTGCTACCTTAACGTAAAACATATGCTTGCGCTGACATATGCCGAGATCTCGTCACCTCCTCTAGGTGGAACACTGATGAAAACCCTATCAGTTGGGCTCCCATTGTGCATATGGACCAATGAATTTACTCTCACTGGGAAAAACATTCTATACATATGTATATCAAAGGATCATTATAATAAGGTATTCTTAAAAATTCAAATTAGTCAAGAGACCATTTAACATTCTTATCAAAGGCTCGTTTATGATCTTGGTCCAAGAAAAAAAAATAACCAAGTCATTCTTATATATTAAGTGAATACATTCAGGAGGTTATCAAATAAGAATTTCATATCATAAAGAACGTATATGAATATTTAACAATTCATCTCATAAGGAGAAAGCATACATTTTCATAATTCATAACTTACCTCTTAGCAAAACTTTCCATAATTAAGCTCAACACTTGATTAAATGAAAATCCTCAACAATTCCTTGAATTGTCCAAGCCTAATCAAAATCTCCAAATTCTATAAATTAGGGTTTCTTCAATTAATAATACATAATATGGTTCCTTATAATTTTAACCATCTTAGAGTCTCCATTATTATTTCCTAACCTCAATTTAATTCATCTCTTAAAGAAAATTTGAAAATTAAGAACATAATTACTATTCACATCACTATTCATCAAAATTCATAAATTCTTGTATCTTCTATATTAACTATAATTAATAGTCTTAAATGCTCATAATAGGTTCTATATAACTCATAAATAACTATTCTAACTACTAAAAATCTTAATCTAAAAAGAAAATGAAATTTGAAAAAAATTACTTTATTTCTCCAAAAATGATTTCTTGAAGGATCTTAACTTTAAAATGATGGTTGAAGCCTTTGAATGTGTTAATTTAATGATTTAATGCATTAATTTTAAGTATTAATGCCATAGAAATCAAATGGAATAGATTGGAGAGAGATAGGAGAAAAAATGAAGAAGAAAGAAAGAAAATAGAAGAAGTTATCGTGAATGCAAAAAAATGGTTACTGTTTCTCTTTTAAATAGGTTACTGTCTCACTTAAATCCTTCCTTACCAAATCCTTCATCGGCAGCTCTCACTAATCCAGCTCGATTTTGAGCTAAAGAACTCCAATTGTCTTGATTTTTATTTCTACTTAAACTAGACATCTGAGGCTACTATATATCCAAAATTCAGCTAAAAAACTATCCAACTCGATTTATGGTGAATTTTTAAAGTTGGACCTGCTTAACTGTATTTTCCATTTTGGCGAGCTAGAATCCTGCCTCGCCAGCCACCTCACCAGTCGCCTCGCCAGCCACTTCGATAGCCACCTCACCGGCCACTTTGCCAGCCACTTCATCAGCTACCTCACCAGCCACCTCGCCAGCCACCTCGAAATCGAGGAGCCAACTTGCACTATCTATTTCTATCGAGCTGGAAAACCTTCCTCGTCAACTCGCACTAAACTAGCTCAAAAATGAGCTATATAAATCCAAACTCCTCGATTTTTTTTTCACTTAAAATAGACACTTAGGGGTCCAACATATTCAAAATTCATATGAAAAGGAGATCTACATAATTTATCATGAATTTCTAAATTTCACCCAGATTTTATTCTCCAAGTACTATCCAATATATAACACATAAAAGAAAATTTTTCATGTTTACATTTTTTACTCACTCAACCTCTAACATTCTCAAAATAAACAAACAAACTCAGACTTTCTGCATAAGTTCTAGTCGAGGAAGCATATCTCCTCACACATACAAAATTTTACAAAACGGTTTTATAAACTTAAAGATAAGATATAAATCTACAACTTTTATGTTTTATACTTTTCCAAATTATTCCTTTTAAATAATGAAAACTAAATCACAAGATCCTTCCCAAACACAGATTCTAAAATTCTCAAAACACTAATATATCCACAATCATCTCAACAAACAGGCATAAAAAAAAATTAACAGGTATTACCTTCTTCCCCCCTAAATAAATTCGTCTTTGAATTTAAAAAACTTATCTTAAACTTGAAATAGATGGGGATACTTGGCTCACATAGCTTGCTTACTTTCCCAAGTGCACTCTTCCATTATTTGAATCTTCCATAAGACCTTAACCATTTCTATATCTTTACTCCTTAACTTTTTGATCATTTTGTCAACAATTGCCACATGAACCTCTTCATAAGTCAAGTCTTGCTGAAGATCTACTGCTTGAGTTTGTAATACATGAGAAGAATCTGCCACATACTTTCGAAGCATTAACACATAGAATACTGGATGCACACTATCCAAATTTGGTGGCAAGGCTAACCTATATGAAACCTCTCCAACCTTATCTAAAATCTCAAATGGTCCGATGTACCTTGGAGATAACTTGCCTTTCTTGCTAAACCTTAAGACTCCTTTCATAGGTGAGACCTTTAAGAGTACTAAGTCTCCAATTACAAACTGAAGGTCTTTCCTCCTCGGATCAGCATAACTCTTTTGTCAATTGAAGGCTGTCTTCAATCTTTCCATTATAAGTGGAACCTTCTCTGCTGTATTATGAATCAATTCAAGCCCTTCTATATGTTTCTCCCCCACTTCATCCCAACACAAAGGAGACCTACACCTTTTACCATACAAAGCTTCATAGAGAGACATTTGAATCGTCAAGTAATAGCTATTGTTGTAGGCAAACTCTATCAATGGCAAGTGCTTATCACAATTTCCTCCAAAATCTAGAATGCACATCCTTAGCATATCTTCTAGAGTTTGGATAGTTCTCTCTAACTGCCCATCCATTTGTGGATGAAAAGCTGTGTTGAAATCAAGTTGAGTACCCAAAGACTCTTATAATTTCTGCTAAAACCTTGAAGTAAACTGGCTACCTTTATCGGATATGATGGAAATCGGTATTCCATGGAGTCTCACTACCTCATCAATATATATCTGTGTATACTGAGAAGCTGTGTAGGTTGTCTTAACTAGCAAGAAGTGAGCTAACTTTGTCAATCTATCAATAATTACCCACATTGAGTCATGCCCACTTGAAGTCCTTGGCAACCCTACAACAAAGTCTATAGTTATTCTCTCCCATTTCCATTCTGGCAAAGGTAACTGTTGAAGTAGTCCTGAAAGTTTTTGATGCTCAAATTTCACTTGTTGGCAAGTCAAACATCTTGCCACAAACTCAGCTTTATCCTTTTTCATTCCACTCCACCAATAGGAATTCTTAATGTCATGGTACATCTTCGTTACAACTGGATGCACATTATACTTGGCATGATGTGCTTCCTTAAGAATCATATCCCTCAAACCATCAACTACTAGAACACATAACCTATTACTATGTCTCAACATGCCATTATTCATAACAAATCCTAGTGCTTTCTCTGATCCCATATTGTTCTTTAGCTTCACCAACTAAGGATCTTTGTCTTAAACTTCTCTAATAAGATCAATGAGAACTGGCTTGATTGGGAAATATGCTAAAAGCACTCATGAATCTGACAAATCTAAATTGATTCCTATATCATGCGATCTCTGCATTTCCCTCACTAATGATCTTCTACTCACTTGGATATCGGCTAAGCTTCCCAAAGACTTCCTGCTCAATGCATCTGCCACTACATTAGCTTTTCCTAGATGGTATAAGATTTCATAGTCATAATCCTTAAGCAATTCAACCCATCTTTTTTGCCTAAGGTCAAGATCTTTCTGCTGAAATATATATTTCAAACTCTTGTGATCTATGAAGATCTCACACTTCTCTCCATACATATAATGTATCCATATCTTCAGGGCAAACACAATTGCAGCCATCTCAAGATCATATGTTGGATAATTCACCTCATGCTTCCTTAACTGTCTAGAAGCATAGGCTATCACCTTATCATGCTGCATAAGCACACAACCAAGCCCTACTTTCGATGCATCATAATACACCGCATATCCTCCTTCACCAAACGGCAAAACTAAAATAGGTGTCGTGGTGAGACAAGTCTTTAACTTTTGGAAACTCTTATCACATGCATCTATCTATAGGAATTTCACTTGCTTCTGGATAAGCTTACTCAAAGGAGCTGCAATCTTGGAGAAGTCTTGAACAAACCTTCTGTAGTAGCCTACCAAACCCAAGAAACTTCTAACTTCTGAAATATTTATGGGTCTAGGCCAACTAAGAATTGCATCCACCTTTCTAGGATCAACTTCAAGCCCATCCTTGCTCACTATGTGCCCTAGAAAGCCCACAGTCTCAAGCCAAAACTCACACTTTGAAAGTTTAGTAAACAGTTGATGCTCTCTCAAAGTCTGCAACACAATCCTAAGATGTTACCTATGCTCTTCTTCAGTCTTAGAATACACAAGAATGTCATCAATAAACATAATGATAAACTTGTCCAAAAATGGCTTGAATACCCGGTTCATCAAGTCCATAAATGTAGTTGGTGCATTAGTCAATACAAATGGTAATACTAGAAACTCATAGTGACCTTATCTTATTCGGAAAGCTGTCTTTAACATATTCTCATTCTGAATCCTCAATTAATGGTAACCTGATCTCAAGTCTATCTTGGAGAAATGACTTTGCACCCTGCAACTGATCAAATAAATCATCTATCCTTGGCAAAAGATACTTATTTCAGATAGTTGCCTTATTGAGCTGTCTGTAATCTATGCATAATCTCATAGAACCATCCTTCTTCTTCACAAAGAGTACAGGTACACCCCATGGTGAACTGCTAGGTCTGATGAATCCTTTGCCAAGCAAATCTTATAATTGAGTCTTTAACTCTCTCAATTCTACTAGTGCTATACGATATGGAGGAATAGAAATTGGATCTGTGCCAGATAGTAACTCAATACCAAATTCTATCTCTCTATCTGGTGGCAAACTAGGTAACTCTTCAGGAAATACATATGGAAACTCGTAAACAACAGGAATATGCTCCAAACCTTTTACTTCCTTTTGAGTATTTCGAACATAAGCCAAATATCCTTGGCATCCTTTCTTCATCAATTTCCTCACCCCTAAGGCTGATATTATATTATATGTTGCTTCACTCCGTTCCCCTTAGAACTCAAACTCCTCACCCGAAGGTGGCTTAAAGACTAACTTCTTCCCATTGCAATCTATGGTTGCATAATACTTGGACAACCAATCCATGCCTAAAATCACATCAAATTCTAACACATACAACATAATCAAATCTACTTCTAAACTCTTACCACTTATGCTAACCACACAAGATGGATAAAAATTATGAACTTCGATCTCTTCCTCTAAAGGAGTCGATACTACCAAAGCATTCTTAAGTAATTCACATGGCACATTCAATTTCTTAGCAAAACATGAAGAAACAAATGAATGCATAGCTCCTAAATCAAACAACACTCTAGCATTCAAAGACTGAATAGGAAGAATATTTGTGACCATAGTGTTAGAAGTTTGGGCCTCCTGCTGCGTAAAAGCAAATACTCTTCCTCTACTTCTTCCCATAGGTTCTTGACCGGTAACTTATCCAAAAGTCTAACCTGAACCTCTACCTGCCTCTGGAGTCCTACTCAAAATACCACAGCCTACGTCAGACTGCTGAGCAACACTCCTATCCCTAACCATTTGAACTATAGTCTGAGAAGACTGGGGTCTAGCTCCAAAAGAAGGTTATGGACAATCCTTAAGCAAATGAACATATTGTCCACATCCATAACATGCACCTGACCCAAAGAAACAAGGTCCTCTATGAAGCTTACCATACCCAGGACAAGGAGGATTAGAAGTCCTAGGTGGTTCAGAACTGGCTATACCATAACTCATCTGAGAAGCGAATCTAGAGGGATTTGGTCTCTGCTGTGATCTCCCTGAAGGTCCTCTATATACACTCTGAGAAACTGATTGATGAGATATATTCATGCTCTTTACCCCGCTATCCTGCCTGGAGGAACTTCCAATCTTTGCCTTATTCTTCACTTCCCTTTCTGATCTAACCTCCATCTCTCTATTCTCTATTACTTTAGCCTTATCCACAAGCTTAGAGTAAGAGCCAAACTTAAGAGCAGCCAAGAATTTAAACAGTAGAGCTATAAGTCCTCTACGGAACCTCTGAATCTATACTGCTTCTATAGGCATAAGAGCTTGAGCAAACTTACTCAACTGACTGAATTTCTTTGTATACTCTGAAACAGTCATACCAGGAGTCTGAACCAACCTCTCAAACTCAATGGACTTAGCATCCCTCACATTTTTTGGAACAAACTCATTAAGAACCAACTCTTTGAATCTCTCCCAAGATAACTCTTCATTACCCCAAAGCATACCTTGAATACTCCGTCTAAACCAATCATTAGCTTCGGCCTTTATTAAATATCCCATAAACTCAACCGTCGTTCTATCATGGATCCTTAAAATCTGAATTTTCTCCTCTATCTCCTCAAGAAAATCTGTAAGATCGACCTCACCCTTATACTATGAAGGTTTGAGCTTTAAGAATTTCTCAAATGAAACTTCCTCAACCTGAGGTACCACTGTTGGTCAGGGTGGAGGAACTACAGGAGGAATTGGAACATTAGGAACTACATGCACTGGGGGAGCCTGCTACTACCTCTACTGAGTAATGAACTTAGCTATCATCTCATAGTTCCTCTATAACTAATTTAACTATTGTGCCATATAAACTACATCTACTTGTGGCTCTGGAGGAACGTCATCACCTCCCACTCTACCCACTGACCCTTCTTCAGAAGGTAACTCTCTTCTAAGATGGCCTATACCATGTCCTCTTCCTCACCTCAGAGGCATCTCGATACTAATAAGAGAAACAAAGCAAACTTAGCCTCAATACATAAGATTAACGCAGATCTATACCAAAGGAATACACAACATTGACGTGACATGAATCATATGCTTCGTAGTCATTTTAATCAAGCACTTATACTAGGGAACTTGCACATCTATTTATCCATCTTATAATTATAAACTTATAGCTCTGATACCACCTCTGTCACACCCCAACACCACCGGTGCGATAGTCTTAAGGCAAGGGTAGGCATAAAGCCACCATAAACCCATAGAACCCTTAACTAAACCTGTCTCATACATAACAACATACACTTATGCAATGCAAAACATCATATCTTATAGATCATCATTATAACATGACATCTCCTCTTGTTCCTTATAGATTAAAAGATAGTTCTAACATCAATATGGAATAAGTGAGAGTCTACAAATACCATACATGGAAATAAATCAAAACCATTCCATATCTATTTATGGAGCTCTAAGAGAATACTACTCAATAGACATGATTATATATATACATAACAAAAATAATATCCAAAATAATTACATCCAAGCTTCTTGTAAAGAAGAAATCAAGAAGCTCTATCCTCTGGATTAACTCTCTCTCGAGCTACACTAGCACCTGAAACCACAGAAGAAGGTTGAGCCTTCAACTCAATAAGATATGAATAATATTAACGCTTTAGGTTAACCAAGAATATAAGTATCAAATCATGTACATATACATATACATATATTTGGGCATGAAAAAATATTAAGCTTATACTTGAAAAAAAATTGAGTGCTTACAACAAAAAGCACTATCAAATCATATCATAAATTAAATCATGGTTCTTATTTAGAATATAAGAATGCCTGCGAAGGGTGGCATTATCAATTCACATATAATATAGAACTAATATCATATCATAACGTATCAGTAGCCTTGCTACGTTAACGTAACACATATGCTTGCCCGGGCATATGCCTAGAGCTCGTGGCCCCCTCTAGGTGGAACACTGATAAAAATCCTATCAGCTGGGCTTCCATTGTGCACATGGACCAATGAATTTACTCTCATTATGAAAAGTGTTTTATACATATGTATATCAAAGGATCATTATAATAAGGTATTCTCAAAAATTTGAATTGGTCAAGAGACCGTTTAACATTCTTATCAAAGGCTCGTTTATGATTTTGGACCAAGAAAAAAAAAATAACTAAGTCATTCTTATTTATTAAGTGATTACATTAAGGAGGTTATCAAGTAAGAATTACATAACATAAAGAACGCATATGAATATTTAACAATTCATCTCATAAGGAGAAAGCATACATTTATGTAATTCATAACTTACCTCTTAGCAAAACTTTTCACAATTAAGCTCAATACTTAATTAAATGAAAATCCTCATCAATTCCTTGAATTGTCCAAGCCTAATCAAAATCTCCAAATTCTATAAATTAGGGTTTTCTCAATTAATAATACATAATACGGTTCCTTATAATTTTAACCATCTTAGAGTCTCTATTATTGTTTCCTAACTTCAATTTAATTCATCTCTTAAATAATATTTGAAAATTAAGAACATAATTACTATTTACATCACTATTCATCAAAATTTATAAATTCTTGTATCTTCCATATTAACCATAATTAATAGACTTAAATGCTCATAATAGGTTCTATATAACTCATAAATAACTATTCTAACTACCAAAAATCTTAATCTAAAAAGAAAATAAAGTTTGGAAAAAATTATCTTATTTCCCCAAAAATGATTTCTTGAAGGATCTTGAATTGAAAATGATGATTGAAGCCTTTAAATGTGTTAATTTAATGATTTAATGCATTAATTTTGAGTATTAATGCTATAGAAATCGAATGGAACAGATTGGAGAGAGATAGGAGAACAAATGAAGAAGAAATAAAGAAAAGAGAAGAAGTTATCGTGAATGCAAAAAAATGGTTACTGCTTTTCTTTTAAATAGGCTACTGCCTCACTTAAATCCTTCCTCGGCAGCTCTCACTAATCCAGCTCGATTTTGAGTTAGAGAACTCCAATTGTCTTGCTTTTTATTGTCACTTAAACTAGACATCTTTAGCTACCAGATATTCAAAATTTAGCCAAAAAGGTGTCTAACTCAATTTATGTGAATTTTCAAAGTTTGACCTGCTTCACTGTGTTTTCCATTTTGGCGAGCTGGAGTCCTGCCTCACCAGCCACCTCGCCAGCCACCTCGCTAGCCACTTCACCAGCCACCTTGCCAGCCATCTCTCTAGCCACTTCTCCAAGCACCTCGCTAACCACCTCTCCAACCACCTCGAAATCAAGGAGCCAACTCGCACTACCTATTTCTGTCAAGCTGGAAAACCTTCCTCGTAAACTCGTACTAAACTAGCTCACAAATGAGCTACAGAAGTCCAAACTCCTCAATTCTTTTTTTCACTTAAAATAGGAACTTAGGGGTCCAATATATCCAAAATTTAGATCAAATTTATATCTACAAAATTTATGGTAAATTTCTAAATTTCACCCTGACTTTACTCTCCAAGTACTATCCGAGCAGGTCTGATTCAATTAGCTCTTTATTGAACTAAAATTCTCCAATCTCCTTGAACTTTTGCAAACATCTATATAACACATGAAGGAATAGTTTTCATGTTTACACTTTTGACTCACTCCTCCTCTAACATTTTCAAAATAAACAAACAATCTCAGACTTTCTACAAGAAATAGCGAACTACATAAGTTATGGTCGAGGAAGCATATCTCCTTACACACAAAATATTTTACAAAATAATTTTACCGACTTAAAGATAAGATATAAATCTACAACTTTTATGTTTTATTCTTTTTTAAATTATTCATTTAAGATCATGAAAACTGACTCACAAAATCCTTCCCAAACACATATTCTAAAATTCTCAAAACACTAATCTATCCACAATCATCTCAACAAACAGGCATAAAAAAAAAAAAATTTAACAGGTATTACATTATCCTTGTTATTTTCTCACTATTGATATTGCTTTTAATTGGCCATATAGTTCAATGATAAACTTCTTTTATTTCCTTTGGCTTCATTACTTGACTGAGAAAGTTTCATATGAAAATTGTCCTTCATTTGACCTAATCCTAATAAGCTCGGATCTTTAATTATTGATTTATTTCTGGAAAAATTTATACTCCTCCTTCATTGTTGATCTAAATATATTTTAAATTTCATGTTGAATAAAATTATAGCCATTGGAAATGAATTTCCAAATTTTGAGCCATAGTTTCTTCTGCCCTAACCTTAATTGTTTCTTTATTCCATCAATCATTTGATTGATTATACAATTCTAATTCTTTAGTATGACTAACCTTTGTAAAAAGATTTTTGTTTGACCTTACATTGAATGTATTGTTAATGTATAATAAACCCCCATTGACATTTTGTAATTGTGAACAATTGAATTGAACACTAATTATCCTTTTATCAATACAGAACTACTCAACTGATGGAGTAGAAAGTATTACATCGAAGATTGTGCACAATGAATTCTTTTCATTAGACCCTAGCTAAGAGGGGGTTAATGTCTTATCCATGCGTTCTGATCAACCATATGACTTTTACTGGAAAGCATGCTACCAGACTGTAGCCTCTACTTATTTATTTTACTAGATTTTGGATTTTTGTCATTGTTATACTAATTGTTTTATTCACTAATAACCTATTTGATTGATATTACTATTGTTCCATTAAATAAACCACTGATTGAATTGTTTATTGACTACCCGTTTTCCTACATTTTCAATGGCTTATTGTATTCTATTGTTATTCTATTCTATTACTGTTTCGTATAAACCTATACCTTTTTATAAGTTAGCCTTGAATACCTTGCCTCACAATTAAGGTAATATATATATTACTCACTGGATTTTATCTCATATTTTTGTGGTTTATCATTTTTTAAAAGCTCTGCAAATATTGGTGGTTCCAGCTTATTTATTTCCTCTAGCTTAAAACCTTTGCTATCTATGTAATATTTCTATTGTTATGAAATCTTTTGATCATTTTAGAAAGATCCATGGTCAGAGGTTTAGCAGTAAATATTTGAGATTATTATAATTATGTCAAACTACTAATGTAAGAATTATAGTGTTATATTTATATAACTGATATGAGTATAGAAGTACTAAATTGAATACTAACTATCATTGAAGTGAGGGAATAAGGTGGAATTAGAATTGTTATATTTTCTGCAAGTTGTGTTTAGTTTTTTATACTATTCATCCTAGGAATTGTATTAAATTTTCAAGGAAAACTCTGTCAAAATTTATATTAATATCTATGAGTGGGATTTTATAGGTTTAGGTTGCCTTAAGATTTTCTATACTCTAGGATCGTCACATCTTCTGAAGTGAGAGATGTGACAATTGTTGTAATACTATCTATCTGTATTGCTTGTGTTAAGTACTCTGATTGATTATTTTTGAATGGATTTGTTTGAGTTGTGATAAATTCTAATTTTTTTTATTTGGTTTTATTTTGTTTTCTAGTAGTTCAGTTTGATAGAATATGATTTGTTGAGTATAGATGGCTCTTAGAGAGAATTTCATATGTTAATTTGAGTTTTGGTTAAGTTAGGTTGGAGAGATATTGAGAAGCATACTTTCACAGACGTGAGTCCTTTTTTCACGGGAGTAAACAATATGTTTACAGGCATGCAAAAAGTTTTTGTCTGAATTTTGAATGTTCATCATATTGCTTTCATAGGTATGAAGTTCATCTTCACGGGTGTGAAGTTCATCTTCACGAGCATGAAAGGTCGACTTTCACAGGCGTGAGTCCTTCTTTCACGGGTGTGAAATGTCAGGTTATATCCGTTCATTTATCACTTATTCAAAAATTAAACTATTTTCTCTCTCCTCTTTATTTCTCAACCACCAAACCCTTAATCTGTTTCGTTGTATTTCTAAAGCATTAATACTCACATTAATTCTTCATTTTGGAAGACAAATACTTTGAAAAAGCAATTGGATCATTCCAAGTTAAGATTTCTCTAAAATCTCCATTTGAGAAAGATGTATTTTCTCCATAATTTGATTTATGTTATGATTTGAGGTTATAGGTTGTTAGAATAGTTATGATGAGTTATGGCGAGTATATTAAATGCATTCATGGCTATAGATTTTAGTTGTTAGAAGAATGAGGGCAATGGTGAATAGTAAAGTAAATAGTATCAATTCTTCTATTCTTCCATGATTTTCTTGAGGAATAGTTAAATTAAGTTTAAGAACTATCTAAATAAGTTTTAGAGAGTTTTTAATTGCAAGAATTTGTTATAGGTAATATTGGGTAAGAAAAACCCTAAATTTATAAATTGTTGTGATGCGCTAAACTTGGAGCATTAAGTGCAATTAAGTTGATTTGGAACTTGATTGAAAGATTTCAAGCTTTGGTTTTGATTGTGGCTTTGTGAGGTGAGTTGTGCATATTTGTTTTGTAAATATTTGCATATACATATATATGAGTCTTTCATTAATACTCATTCTGAGCATATTTATGCAATTGTTAAGTTGGTATTTCTTTGAACCAATGATATTTGTTATAAAAATATTTTTTTTCCATTACTATGCTTTAGAATTGATTCCCATTCCTTTGGAATCAACTCGTTATTATAGTATAAACCAATTATACTAGGATAACACCTCAGATTTCTTTTACTTGTATGTATTCTGAAATTCTTGTAATGATGTATATAAGATTTGTTAAGCAATGTTTGTTTTGGAAGTGATATTTGTTTGTTTTGATTTGAATTTCAGAGTTTATGTTTCTTAAATCTTCTCTATAGTTTAAGTTAAGTTATTTGTTAGTTAGAATAGTTATTTTTAAGTTGTAGGTGATCTTTTGTGAGCATTAATGGCTAATAATTATGGTTAGATTTAGCAGTATGAAAATTTATGATTTTTGGATGAATAGTGATATGAATAGTAAATTTTCTCTATAACTATTATTCATCCTCTATTAATGGTTAAATATGCTAAAATTTATTTATAAAGACTCTAAGGAGCTTAGAATTTATGGAGGATTATATTATATGATTGTTTTGAGAAAATCCTAAATTTTGGAATTTTGGGGATTTTTATTTAGAAGAAGAGAACTCAAGGAATTAAGGATCTTTTGGATTTGAGCAAGAGTTTAGCTTTACTAGAAAGCTTGTTAGTGCTAAGAGGCAAGTTTGGATTTCGTTTCATATGTATAATTCTCCATATGAGAATTTTTGCTAAAGTATATTATATTCATATATATATGTATATATTATTTATGAATTCAATTTATTAAAACCCTCCTAAAATAGAATTTTTGAATATTGATAATGACTTGGTTATTTTCCTTGGACCAAGTTCATTAATAAGCCTTTGTTATGCATAATATAATATGTTATTTATATGTTGTTATAACACCTCACCTATAACCTATAACCTGGACCATAAAGGGTAACCTAGGAGGAAATTTTTCTTGAATTGAAAGTTGTGCATTACTGTATGTTTATGCTTGAATTAAACATATGTGCATGTTTTATGATGTATTATATGAGTTAAAGAGGTTTAAAAGTTATTAGGACAAAATCCGGTAAATTTGAGTTTTTGATGAACTGGGGGCAAAATGGTCATTTCACACCCCTTAGAGTTTTTATGGAATTACTATCATATTTTAAGGTAGAAAAGAATATTAGGACATGAAAATAATGATATTATATTTAAATTAATAATTGTTGGAGAATTAAACCCGGTAGAAAATAATCCCGGGCAAAGCTGCTCGATTTGGGATTTCAATTGAACTAGGGGTAGTTTAGTCTTTTCCTATGCATTATGGAATTATATGGTGTATGCAAGCCTATAGTATCATTTTAGGCTTATCTAAATCAAATCATTGTATGAAAAGATGAAAAAATTGATGGTTGGATAACTAGATTTCACCATTTATACCATAAACTCAAAACATAGGATTGCACCATTGATATTTAAAGTTGATTTTCCCACCCCTTCACCATTCTTCATCTTCCTTATCATTTCACCAACCAAAAACTTTTCTCTCTCTTCCTTAAGGTTTCGGCCACCATTGATCTTCACCATATCTTGTTGTTTTCTTTCATTTTTTTTGATGGAAACTTGTTAATTCCATTATCCTAAACACAATTATATCCATAGATTCAAAGGAAAAAACAAGAAAAAATGACAAATCAAAACTTTGAAGTTTTTGAAGAACTATTTGGAAAGTAAGTGATTTTGTAATTCTTTTGGTTCAATTATATTCTTAAGATGTTATTTGATGTTAATTAGTAAAAAAAATGTGTTTTGGATGGAAGAAAAATCAAAAGTTGGAAACCAAACCCTAATAGGAAGAAATATGAATCAAAGTGTTGTTTTGATGATTTTTTTTTTATTCAAATGATGTGTATTTGATGTGTTTAACATGAATTAGTGATCATTTGATTGAAACAAATCCATTTGGAGGGAAACTCATCTTGGTCGAACCACATGAGGTGTGAATGATGGTTTGATGTTTGGTGTTTTATAGGTTTAAATGATGGAATGATATGTATTTAATGTGTATGTAATGAATTAGTGATTAAATAATGGAAAGCAATCCATTTGAATAGATTCTCATTCTGGCCAAATGTGGTAAACTTGAATAATGGTTTAGTGCTTTGATGTTTAATAGGTTTAAATGGTTGAATGTTATGTAATTGATGTATATGAATGTTATTTGAATGAATGGTATTGAAAAATGGATGAATGGAATGAATTCAATTTAAGTTAAACAATATTGAGTTTGTTAGTTTAATGTGTTAGGTTGATGCAATTTGAAAGGTAAAGTTTGAATATGGTTTAATGGTATAAGTAATGGAAATGTATAGGTTTAGATATGTAAAGGATGATTGATATAAGTACTTGGAAAGCATATGTGAGTTATGGTGTATGTTTGATATGAAATGATGAACTAAGTCTATATGAGTTCTTAATTTGATTTATAAGTGATGAATATGTGAAATGTGAGTTAAATATAGTGATAGAATGTGTTTATTGCATAAAGGATTAGAAAAATGGTAAATTGTGCAATGTGAGGTTTATAGTGCATACAGTGTATGTTTGATGTTTGTTTATGTGAATAATGTGTTTTGTGATATTTTTACATCTTACCGGAGTATTATATGTAAAAATAGGTGAACTGTCAAGTACTCCAGTTCGAAGTGTCGCACGGCAGGCCGATTAGGGCTACAACAGTGGATTGGGGGCTAAAGTGGTCAAATTGCATAAAAGGTGAGTC
>CANXYC012351184.1:0-43055 GCA_948193065.1 Aleurites moluccanus | reverse complement strand
GTGATAATTCCATAAGAACTCGAGGTGGTGCAAAATGACTATTTTGCCCCCAGTTCACAAAATTTCAAGTTTCTTCCAAATTCTTCCTAACAGCCTTTGATGTACTTTAACATGTGTAAAACCATCTAAAACATGCATATTCATTCAATATAAGCATAAACATGCATCATACATATCATACAAACATATAAGAAAATCCCATTTGGTTTGCCTCTAAAGGTTGTGTTCTAAGCCTTTCAACTGAGGTGTTACAGTTAGGCCAAAAACAAGCTTACATTCACTCCTCACGATCACACTTGAATATTATCCTTGATTCTTTTCAAAGGTGCAAAATCAAACCTTAAGTATTTTGGCTCACACTAAATCTTACAATGTGTTTTTATAATGAAGGCTTACACACAACCCAAAAGAATTACAAAGAGGTAAAAAAAAATTAATTCTTTAATTTTAACCCAAATCTCAAAAATTAATTGCTCTTCAACAACCTTGAAGATTGACAATTAATACTCTTTACAAATTGAAAACTCAAAAGTAAACTCAATAAAATTTAAATGCTCAATAATATAAATTAATTCAAGAATAGAGGTTGTTCAATTTCTATTAATTTCATACTAAGTCATATTAATAGTCTTTAGCTAAATAGAGTCGTTTGGATGTATTAAATGTGCATTTAATACAAGAAATTGTATTTCCAACTAGGGTTGAGCACGGGACACGGAGATCCTGAACTGTCCCAAATTCTCAAATTGAATCAAAATCAAATTAATATAACTGGATGGGACCGATGATGCTTTGATTTTCATACTGAAAACCAAACTGTACCCGAATTGTCTCGAATCTCCAAACCGATTAAATAATTTATATATATTTATATAATTATAATTTTATAATATATACATATTTTTATATTTATATAATTATAAATTTATAATATATGGTATATATACTATTACTTATATATGTATTTATAATTATTTAATTATAAATTTATAATATATATATATATATATATATATATATATATATATATATTCAAATCCCCAAATACCCGAACTAAATCCCTAAATATCTAAACTGAACCGAATTGAAATATCTGAATATCTGAATCGAACTAAAATATCTCTGAATTTGAACTGAATTTCCAAATATTTGAATCTATGAATCGTACCATACCGAATTTTCGGGACAATTTGGTATAAATATTTCTTCATTTGGTTTTAGATCGGGGATTCAAAAATAAAATCTCCATAGTTTCGGTTCAGTTCAGGGATTTTTAGATCCTTGACTTTACCTGAACTGTGCACAATCCTACTTCTAACAACTATTTTTTTGTCAGATTTCGAACAATAGCAGCGACGACATAGGAAGTAGCGGGCATTACTTATCCTGGGCTGATGGCTTATAGCAGCTGCAACTTTCATAAGTAACAGGCGCGACTTAACATATGGCGACTACGACTTATTGTCCAAATTTTCCAAGTGTGTCTCTGAGCTCCATCAGTTGTTGGCGCTACACCTCGTAGCGGGTACTACTATTCTGCTCCCTTGAACACTTAAGCTTTTGAACCTTCTGGATTTCTTATTCCTGGCTGTGACATGTCAGTGGCGACTCCTACTTCATTCATCCACATAAGTAGCGGCGGGGACTTAAACTAGTAGTGGATATTACTTATCCCATTTTCTAGACTTGAGCTACTAGACCTTATGGAACTTATAGTAGCAACTGCAACTGCTTCGTAGTGGGCACTACTTAACTTAGTAGCGGCTGCTATGCTTTCAACATCTCAGTCTTTTGGCTCTTCAATATCTGAACTGAACCGAATTGAAATATCTAAATATATGAATCGAACCAAAATATCTTTGAATTTGAACCGAATTTCCAAATATCTGAATCTATGAACCGTAGCATACCGAATTTTTGGGATAATTCGGTACAAATATTTTCTCTATTTGGTTCTAGACCGGGGATTCAAAAATAAAATCCTCGTAGTTTCGATTCAGTTCAGGGATTTTTAGATCCTTGACTTTACCCGAACCGTGCACAATCCTACTTCTAGCGACTATTTTTTTGTCAGATTTCAAACAGTAGCAGCGGCTACATAGGAAGTAACGAGCGTTACTTATCCTGGGCTGATGGCTTATAGCGGCTACGACTTTGATAAGTAACGAGGGCGACTTAACATATAACGGCTATGATTTATTGTCCAAATTCTCCAAGTGTGTCTCTGAGCTCTATCCTAAGTGGGATCTACACCTCGTAGCGGGTGCTACTCTTCTGCTCCCTTAGACCTTGAGCTTTTGAACCTTCTGGATTTCTTATTCCTAGCTGCAACATTTCAGTAGTGACTCCTACTTCATTCATCCACATAAGTAGCGGCGGGGACTTAAAGTAGTAATGGATATTATTTATCCTATTTTCTAGACTTGAGCTACTATATCTTCTGGAACTTATAGTAGTAGCTGCAACTGCTTCATAGTGGGCACTACTTAACTTAGTAGCGAGGGCTACTTAAGTGTAGCGGCTGCTATGCTTTCAACATCTCAGTCTTCTGGCTTCTGTGTCTATTAGTAGCGAGGCTACTTATTTGGTAACGGGAGCTACTTATAAGATTTCTGTAATTTTGAAAAAAGTTTCTTGCACATAGACAAACAAATATAATTAGTAATTTAATTAGTTATTTTTACCCATCAAAATGAGAATGTTAATACACTAAAGGTCTACCACACTTTCTAGACCATTTTTTGTTATGTCACCCTTTATTTCCTCTAGGACCTTTCTTATTTATGCCCTTATCTTTTGAGAATCATGCTTACTAGTTGCTTTTTGTTCTCCACAAGCTCCTATGATGAAAGGAGCTTCAAATCTAACTACATCTTCCTCTTTTACTTACCCCTTGGGCCGTTCTTCAAGACGGGTCCACTCTCTCTCTCTCTCTCTCTCTCTCTCTCTCTCCATCTTTTTTCTCATCTATTGCTCATTTTTTCTTTTTTCCCACCATCACCACTGTCATTATTTCTCGTACTGCCTCGTCGATCCTCATCTCCTCTGTCTGATTGATAAGACATTTACTCGCTTTTATTTTAAACATTGCTTCCTCTACCTACACTACCTTCTCCCCTATGTATCCCCTCATTCTTGCGAGAATGTGTTCTATCTTTCCTTCTCGAAGCATGCTCTAACTCTCCCTTTGGGCTTTTCCTTTCAAAATCATCTGCCCTTTTAGTAGCTTGTAAGTTTGAGGTAGATGAGTCTAGTAGATGTATTTGAGATATTTTCGTTGAGAATGAGTCGAAGATAAAGGCTTATTAGTTTTTTTTTTGTAGGAATGAATTATTGTAAAGTGAGGTGCTTTGCCTAGGTAGCACCTCGCTACTACTGGATTATTAAGCTCCTTTATGATTTAGGCTAGATAGATTTCGACTTATCTGGTTTGACCTCTTAAGATTTACTTGAAGCGAAAATGGTTAACATGTGACTTAATTTTACCTTGCACATTTATCCCTTATCAAATATTAGAAAATAAATTTCATAGGAAATTAAAAAATGGGAGTGAAATAATCCTCTCAATGATATTGGACCATAGACATTTTCTGAAAAAGCTCCCTTGAAGTTGAGTGTGGGATTGTCCATAGAATTAGTTATAAGCGTGAGATACAGTTGATGTGAGGCTGCGCGGCTGGCATATATGTATTTTTACCTTTACTTGACGTCGCATCCAAGTTGGAATTTTAAGTTGAGAAAGAAAATAAGAAACCAAATTAATTGATTTCCCATTTCATGCACAGATTTCGCTTTCGGCTACTGTTGCTAAGGCGCATTCTTTTTTTTTTTGGCCTTTTCAGTACCTAATTTGATCGTTTTGCTTTAAATTAAAGTCCCACGCCATGCTTCTCATTTAAGTATTACCATTTCTTTCATTCATTTCTATACTTCTTCATCAAAGCCTATATTCTAAATTAATTTGGTCAACTACAAACCCTTTTTTAAATAAGTAAATTATTTTTAACACTTAAAATTTGACATAATTAATATTTTCTTATATTTTAAAAAATTAA
Source organism: Aleurites moluccanus (assembly GCA_948193065.1). Classification (NCBI taxonomy): domain Eukaryota; kingdom Viridiplantae; phylum Streptophyta; class Magnoliopsida; order Malpighiales; family Euphorbiaceae; genus Aleurites; species Aleurites moluccanus. The sequence continues at coordinate 39,000 of CANXYC012351184.1, read as the reverse complement.
TTAATTAATATCTTTCATTATATTTGGTCTTTTCATATTTATTTTTACCTTTTTCTGTTAAAAATTAAAAATAATAATAAAATAACCAAAATACTCTTATTTCTTCGATAGTCATATTTTCGCTTCTTACTTTTTTTATATTTAATTATTTTAATTTTAATTAATTGTACTAAAAATATTTATTTTAATTAAATATTCAAAAAATAATTTTTAATAGATGAAAATTAATTTTATTTATTTTAATTTTAATTAAATATATATAAAAAATATAAGTTAAAATAAATTTAAAAAAAAAAAAAAGCAAAAATAGGAGCATGAACATTTTGATATTTTATTAAAAGTTAATGAAAAATCAATGAAAATAGATAGAATGACCAAGTTGACCAACAAAATGAAAATACATAGACAAACTGAAAAATTATTTAAAAAAAAATAAGATACAAGTATTAATTATATTAAATTTTATGGATTAAAAAGTATAATTTTAAATTAATTTATCAACTATGAACCTTTTCTTAAATTAATTTGGTCAACTACGAACCCTTTTTTAATTTTATTATTATTATTTTAATTAACCAGATAAAGTGATGTGTATATTATATATAATCAAATTTAATTTGTTTTTAAATATGCCAAGAATTTAACGAACTGTTCCTGGAAAAAAAATTTAATGGGCAATCAAAAAAATATTTGTTATTATATTGAAGGTAAAAATAAAAATAAAACATTTTTAATACTATATCTTTTTTTAATCAATTATATTCTAATTTAAAATTTAGTTGTAATTTCACTCTAAGTAGTATTAGAAAAAATTTATTAATTAAAAAGCTAATAAGAAAATTGATTTTTAAAATCACTGTATCATATTGTTAATCTAATACTAAAAATTTTGATTAAAATTAATTAAATTTTTAATTTTATAAATTTGATTAATTGAATTACTAATTTGATAATTAATAATTTATTAAATTTATAAAATTTGAGAACCCAATTAATTTTTATTGTATTTTAATCTTTAAATTAATAGTATGATATAATAAAGTTTAGGATAAATTTTACTTTTATCTTTCAAATTAATATGAAAATATTATTATTATGATTTTAAATTTAACTTTAAGATACATAATAATTAAAATTTTATATTGGGATATAATTTATATAAAAAAAAGAAAGAATAAAGTATAGTTATGAAAAAAAATTAAAATTAAAATTATCTATTAAATCAAAATAGTATATAAAGGTATATTAATTTAGATATTTGTTTTAGTAAGTTATTTTGAAGGCTAAGATACTAAAATTATAAGATAGGAAAGCACAGTAAAATTTTCCCAGAATATAATAAGGACAGCAACTAGATACTGTGTTTATATTCTAGGCAAGGAAATGGGGGGTTGCAAGTGGAAGAAAAGGTGTGTGGTTATAGGATTGCATGGGATCCACTATGATTTTTACTTTGCACATTTTGTGTTTAAAAGTGGGAAAAGTTAGACCAATCTTTTCTCCTTGTTAAGAACACTAATATAACACTCAACAAAAATGTATGTTTCCTAAAAAAACCTTTCATCAAAGGCTTCAAAAAGAGCCATCCACACATTTAGAAGATGTTTGGATTTAATAATGAGTTTTGATAATAAAAATTTATTATTTTCAAAATTTTAATTATCAAAATTTATTTTAAAATAATTAAAAAATTTCATATTTTCATCTATTTTCAATTAAATTTTTAAAGTGTCAAATACTTTTAAAAAAATACAATTAATTTCATTTATAATAACACCTGAATTCGCAAATTAAAAATCTAAACATCCCTTTCATAGAATATGACACGTAATTTTAAATATAATAATGACTCTATTTTTATCAAAAAATATTAAATTTTAAAATATAACACATAAAAAATTATTTTTATAAAAAAATATTAAATTTCAAAATATAATGTATAAAAAAAATTTAAATAAAAAATAAAAGATTCGAACAGATTTTAATAAATTGTGTCACCTAATTTTTGCTGTAACAATAGCAATATCCTTGAAAAAGATTGCTCATGAAATTCTTGTCAAATGTATGAATTTTAACTAATAAGATAGAGAGAGGAAAAAAGTAGCGCCGAAGCCAGCGTAAAGCCACGTGGAATCTCTCTCTCTCTATGTAGTAGAGCGAAGACCGACTCCTACTAAAAGAGAAATTTTGAAAGGCCAATAAGATAGAGTGAGAAAGAAAAGGAAAATACGTAGATAGAAGATACATAAAGAGCATACCCCCATAACCCGAAAGATAGAACATCAACGAGTCGTTGTCAATCCACTCGGTCGGAGAGGCTCTCAAAGAACTCTTCATATATTCTTCAAAATTTCACCCAACCAAAAGTCCAAATACTATCAAAGGTTTTGTTGTGTTTGTGTGTTAACCAAATACCTCTCTCCACCCTAACCCAACCCATCCTTTTGTTATATTTGTGGACCCTACTTTTACTTCACCGACCAGCAGGGCCATTAGTCTTTACTTGGTTTCCAAGCTCACCCTATCTTCTCTTCTATTTGTTTCTCTCTCCTAGAACCCTTCTTTTCTTTTCTTGGTCATTACCTCTGTGTCTCATACTATCCTTTCCCAATTTGTATATTATACACTACACTAAAATCCTCCCAAACAATATCCCACCAATCAGAGCCCATACTTACCCAAAATAGAGATTAAAATATAAAACCAAAACATGAAAGGTGAATATGTAGAGCCACAACATCATCATCATCATCATCATCAAGCAAAGCATGAAAATACCCCTATCAACATGTTCTCTAAGCTTCACCCACAGCACCACCACCACCACCATCTCCCTTTCTCCCAGCACTTCCCACTTTCTCGTGATCCTGAAGATGATGATACTAGAAGCACTGGTGCTGCTACTGCTGTAACGACCCCTACTACCACCGCTGCTGCTGCTATCACCACCACCCCAACCCATAAACAAAAAACCATCGAACCCAATAGCAGTGATGGTGCTTCTATCGAAGTTGTTCGCCGGCCTCGTGGTAGACCGCCCGGTTCAAAAAATAAACTCAAACCACCTGTTATCATTACTCGTGATCCTGAACCAGTTATGAGTCCTTATATTCTTGAAGTCCCTGGTGGAAGCGACGTCGTTGAAGCTATTTTCCGTTTTTGTCGCCGCAAAAACATCGGAATCTGCGTTCTTACGGGATCTGGGACCGTCGCTAATGTCACTCTACGCCAACCGTCTACAACTCCAGGGGCTACCATAACTTTCCATGGCAGATTCGATATTTTATCGATATCGGCTACGTTTTTGCCTGAAACGGTGTCGTATCCAGTGCCTAATACTTTCACAATTTCTCTGGCAGGTCCTCAGGGCCAGATCGTGGGTGGGTTAGTTGCTGGCAGCTTGATAGCGGCTGGTACGGTTTATGTCATTGCTGCGACGTTTAATAACCCGATATATCACCGGTTATCGGTTGATGAAGAAGGGATAACATCTGGGTCTGCTGGTGGTGGTGAAGGTAATTCACCAGCTGTCTCCGGCGGAGGAGAGAGTGGACACACGCAAGGTGGTGGCGGTGGAGGAGGAGAGTCTTGTGGTGGAATGGTTATGTACAGTTGTCATTTGCCTTCTGATGTTATCTGGGCACCCAGTGCAAGGCCACCGCCTCCACCGCCTTATTAAAAGCTACTGTGAATTTAACTTAGAGAATTTGTTTTTTTTTTTTCTTCTTTTCGCAAACTTTTGTTAGATGTTTACTTTGATTATCTTGATTGTCATCGTTTCTGTTTCATTTGATCTTTAATTGAAATGTTAAATCTAATGTGGTAGCAGTGATTTTAGCTCAAAAGCAGCAGGGTAGTATAATCAATGTCTTCTATATTTATTTTTTTACTTTGTTAGCCTGGTAAATAAATTATTAATTATTAGAATTAGAATTAAAATTGATTTTGATTTGAAATGTATAAATAAGAAAGCTGATACAGGGATTGAAAGAAAAGAAAACTGATAGCTAGGTCTGACGTGTAATATGGAGAGCTTTTATCAATGGAAGATGAGCTTAGCTTAGCTAGACTGTGCAGGAGTCGTCCGTATATGTCAAAGTCAGCAATTTTCTCTCTCATTCTTTGTAATTGTCAAATGATTTTTACATGTTGGGTTATTGGGTGATGGGTTTGCTTTGAATTTTGAAACCAAGCAATTCATATATATAAATTTCTGATATTCATAGACAGAAAAGGTGAGGTGGGGAGCCTGCTCTGCAGAAGCACAGAAGAATCAGCTGCAGTTGCACCACTACAGTGCAAAAGATAGTGCAGAGAGATTTTTGATTGATATATATATATTTTTTCTTTTTTGCGCTTTTGCTTAGCTTAGCCTTCTTGGATTGGATAAAAGCGTATGGCAGTAGAGAACGTGGCTAGGGTTGTGCATTGCCTGTTTTCTTTTCAGACACTGAGCGAGAGATGGTATTGCTTTGCTTTATCCAATACGTTCTTGAAAGCTCTCTTCCAAAACCACCACTTTAATTTCTCTCTTCTATCTATCTTTTCTTTATATCTGATCTAATCTTGTACTTTCTTTTATCTATTTCTCTATTCTTTCTTTGACCCAAAAACAAACTGTGGTCGCATAGGTCTAAATTGATCTGAATCATCCCAATAAAATAAAATTTCATTAATTAATATAAAAAATTTTATTTGATCCATATAAACTTAATTTTTTATATATATTTTTTTTTTCATTAAATCTAATTTTTTATATAATATATTTTTTTTATCTATTCATAATTAATTTTCTAATTTTTCCTCTAAATATTATAAAAGCAAAAAAAAAAAAAAAAAAAAAAAGGGTTTTATAAAATACAAAAATTATGACAAAAGGAGGTTAGCAAAGTAGCAAAATTTGGTTCATTTTCTTATGGGAATTGGAAGGTGTAATGATGATTTTGGTTTTTTTTGTATTGGGATATGAAATGAAATTATCATATTGTCTTTTTCATAACAATTCTGTAATCTAATTTTTGATCCTTGTATACTAGCATGTTCATTGAATGTGGTCCAAGGAGATTTTTTCCCTTGTGATATTGAACCTTTATGCTGAGAAATAATTTTAATTGAAGTTTTAATATTTTTATCGTTGACATTACAATCCAATTCTTGTCATGACTCAAGGGAACAAACAAGTCAGTGATTACATTTGTACATATTAAAGATATTAACTTGACAAACAAATTTATTTATTTTTAGGATTGAAAAATTTTTAGTTTAAAATATAGTAATTGAAATTAAATTTATTAAAAATATATAAATTCTAGTTATATTAAAAGAAAATTATATAAAATAGTTGTTTTTCCTTCTATAGATGTTAAATATAAATATATCAAATATCAAATTTAACTAATAATTCAACTTAATACAAAAAAAAAAAAAAACTTTAAAATCTGAATTTGTGACCGATCATACCTTAATTTGAGTTTATTATTAGCTTAAAGTTTAATATGTTGTTAATCTTAGTTCAATCCTAATTTTTTGTTTTATTATATATTATTTCTTATTTTATATTTCTTTATGTATCATATTATTTATTTTTTAATATATTTTAATAAAAAAAATATTTTTTATAGGTGATATAATGTATAAACATATTCTGTTTCAAAAGGATAATCTTGTATTCTTTTTTTTTCTTTCCAAAATCATTTCACTTTCTTTTTTTAAATATTAATTTAGCATGTAATTATTAAATATATCTTTCATTAATTTTCATTAATATCATCATATATATAATTATAATTTTATTTTTTCTATATTGAAATTACAAGAATAATCTTTTAATATTAAAATATAAAATTTTTTTAAATTTAAATCTCACAAATTATATGGTAGATTAGCGAATGTATGATTAATATTACAACAGTTAATTGAGCTGAATAATTTAATTATTATAAATATTGAAAAATAAAAAATTGAAAAAGTGTATAATATAAATATTTTAAAAAAAAGTGATAAAATTAATATAATAAATTGAAAATAATTAAAATATTTAATTTATATATAAAATAAAATAAGATTATTATTATTATTTTGAACGAAGGGACGGAAATAGTAGTAATTATATCTTGAATATGGGCATTGTTTGGCCATCGCATGCTGCCAAACCCTACGCCAATTTTAACAATGAAAAAGATAATATAGAGAATTTTTGTTTTCTGATTCAAGCTTTATTTTGTTTTTTTTTTTAGTAATTACCTTTCAAAAATATAAAATTATAATTTTATTTGTATTTTCATCAAATTTTTAATAATTTTTCTTAATTAATTTAATTATTATAAAAGATAAGAATGTATTTTTTAAAAATCTTAAAAATTAAAAGATTGGTAAAAGCTAATTTAGTGGGTGGGCCATATGGCCCACATAAATTTTATTCCAATCAATTATTGACCAAACTCCAAGTCTTGAAAGTAGAGTCTTGATCCAAATTTGCCTTAATTGGAATGTTGAATTTGGGAGAGGGCAACTTGAGGTGAGGGGCCAAATCAAACTCTAAAAGTATTCCAAATTTATGATTGTATTTAAATTTATATCTATCCATAGTGACATATGTTACACTAATCAAATAATAATATATTATTAATCAAAATCATAATTTATTTTTTAAGTTAATTTTTCTTTTATAATTATTTAAATATATCTCAAAAACTATTAATTATTTTTATGAATTATAAGTAATATCCTATCTTACTGAAAAATAATTTCAAAAATTATAGGTCATAAATTATAATAGATAATTAAATCCAAATATGAAATAAATTTAAATTAATTATCAATTAATAATTAAAAGTTATGTATTAATTATCTAAACAGTTAATAACTATTATTATTAATTTATATTTATTTTATGAGTTGATATAATAAAAATCATATAGATAATTTTTAAAAGTTAAACTAAACATTCATTTAATTTTTGTTACATTATACATATACTAAAATTTAAATATAATAATATTTTTATTCGAAAACTCAATAATACTTATTATTGAAAATAAATAAAAGCAAAATTCTTTTACGATAATCTTTTCCTCTGTTTGATTGAAATGAAGTTTATATTTGAAAATACTTATATTATTTAAAAATAATTTCAAATCAATAAAATATTAAATTATTAAAATAAATTACATTTGAATCAAATAATTAAAGAATTGCACTTTATTCTAATTTTAGAACTAACCAATAATGTATCTAAAAAGGTAAATATTTTAATAGTATAAAACTATAAATATTGTTATTATAATATAAGATCATGATTTAAGGTGCACACAAAAATATTTAATTCTTATTATATAGATTTTTTTTTCATCTAATGCTTGTGTAGTCTAAATAAATTTTCTTATCTAGATATGGTGTTGTAATTACCATTTTGTTAAAAGTAGATGTGACTCCATGACAATTGATTACATCAAATTCAACTATATATATATATATATATATATATATATATATATATATATATATAATCCATTTCAAATATTCCATAATCAGCAACATAATGCATTATATATAATAATTAGTGTTAGAGATTCATGTTATGTATTGTACATTATTAATAGTAAAAAATATAATAATATATAAGCTTGTGAGAATTAATTTTAGATCATGATTAATTAATTGTAATAATTTTTCTAACTAATATCCTTAAAAAATAATAATTCAAATAGAGATAAATAAATATATTTAAAAATAAATTAAATGATCAAAAATAAAAATTTTAATTTATCACTTGAAATGATATAACGAAATTATTTAGAAGTGTGGAGTGTTGGTGCCAAATTTTTCAAAATTAATTTTATACCATATATTTTTAATATATTTTTAAAAATATATTAAATTAGTCCCTCAAAATTTTAAAATTTTTATTTTAGACTATATATTATTAAAATATATATATTTAGTCCCTCTAAATTTTTAAATTTTTATCTATTTTATATATATTTTATTTTTTCTTAAAATAGATATAGATTGTCCTAAATTTTTAAGGTTTTAATTTTTAATATTTTATTTATTATTAATGTGTATATTAACATAAAAATAATTATTTTATAATATAATAGTAGTATTAAAAAATTTTAAATTTTTATATTAACTTAAAAACATAAATTTTCTTTTGTTTATAATTATTTTTTTCCTCTCAACTCTTAAAATCTAGTTTCGCCTCCTTATTTTACAGTCATTATAACTAAATATAATTATATTAAAATATTTAATTTTTTATATTTAATAAAATTTTAATTAATTTAATTATTTTTATTTAAAATAATTATTTAATATCTGTTTTATAACTAAATTTTATATAAAATAATTACTTTTAATTAATATTTTTAACACACATTAAAAAACAAAATTATAAAAATAATTAAAGAAGCCTCACTTTCAAAATATATATATATATATAGATTGACAGAGAAATATATATATATATATATATAAAGATTTCTAGACATTTGCATATACATAGCGTTGTCTGTTCCTGCTTTGTTGGACATATCCGAGACTCATGGGATTCTGTGTGGTCCGCACTATTTATAAATGCATGCAATTGTAAATTCAGAAATTCATCATTTGCTATTAGTTGTCCCTTTCATACATGGTAATTGATGATTAAAGCTTATAATATAACATGTTCAAGACATCCATTGCAAGTTTAAATTATAAAAAGGGAAACATATATATTTCTGGTTCACTTTTTTATAAGGTATGAAAAGTGGTGATTTAAAGTTTAATTTGAAAAATTTATCGCTTAAAAAAGGTTTCGAATTCGAGTTCTCTCCTTAATAATTAAATATGTAATTCATAAAAAATAAATATAATGTCTTATAAATTTTTTTTTTCTAACAATAATGATTGATATTGCGATTTTTATACCAATAATTTGATCATCAAAATCATTGAAAAAAAAAAATTGAAAGGTGGAAAAGATTGATGGGCGGAAACATGTGTAAAATATTTATGAAAAGTTATATTTAAAAGGTATAATTTGAGAGGATTAATCATTTGTTGTAAAGCCTTAGATGTCAAGTTTTTGGGCGTGAGAAATAGTCATGCTATAGACTCTGCATGTACAGAAAGGCAAGCAAATGCTTTGCATTTTGAGTTGGGTAAATAGAGAGAGAGAATTCTCTTCGCCGGCTAAAGAGTAGTTGGTGAGGAGATAATATTATTATACACCACTCCTATCTGGATGCCATTTTTATTCTGTCTTTCTTCTGTTTCTATTTGCTTGGTAACAAGTTGTCATAAAAGCCCTAGTTATGGCTCAACATGCTAATTAATCAAACTCATTTCATAGGTTAATTTCTTAATTAAATGTAACTCAACTACACCAGTTTACACTGTACAAGTGAGGGTAAAACTCATCTTGAGAAATCAAGAGAGAGTAGCTATTCACTTATAAACTTCATAATATCCATCTAATTAATTATCAAATATCAGATTTTTCTCATATCACCTATATAAATTTTTTAAATGAGATTTACACATTTATTAATAATAATCTAAGACATGAGTATAGTAAATTGGACTAAAAAATTTATAAATAATTATGAAATATAATACTAATTTCGACACGCGATAAGAATGGTTATTAAATTTAATTTATACTTTTATAAAATCAATATAAATTATTAAAATTTTAATAAAAATTCAAATATATTTTCATAGATTAAGTTATTTGATTTTATTCATCTTTAATTTGAAATTAGTTGTGCTTTAGAATTTAGAAAGCAAATGACAAGTGAATGAATAAATAAAATCTTATTTTTTGTTTGAATTCAACTTATTGACATATCCAAAAGCTAGATGCGAATTGGCAGGATAGAAAAACATGGTATTAATATAGAAAGTACACGTGTACGGCTCCAATAATGTCCTAAGTAATATGGCAGTATTTATGGGATGAGTGTGTATTTTTATACAGCAGTCCCTCATATGGTTTATTTTAATTATTTAAAAAAAAATTTAAAATTTATATTTTGATAGTTTTTAATGTAACGAATCTATTGATGTATTTTTCATACTAAACAAAAATCATTTGGACTACTAAAAATGCATTAGAAATTTTATGTATTATATTTAATGGTTTAAATTTAATACATTTCCAATGTATTTTTAACAGTTCAATTGATTTTTGTTTAACATGAAAAATATATCAATAGATTCATTATATTAAACACTATCAAAATATAATTTTTTAAAAATTTTTAAATAATTAAAATAAATTACATAAGAGACTGTTGTGTAAGTAACTTCGAAAATCAATTCAATTAAATAAACCATATCTACTTTCTTCATCCTCTTCTTAATTTAATTTTCAAAATAAAAATACAGAGAACGGGTCCCACTCCCAATTGATTATGGGAATAGAGATAGAGGAGGACTTTGGCGGGTGGTCTTTGTTGAACCAGTCTTTCTACCCCACGTGCTTCCCTTGTCCTCTCTATTTTGGACTTGTTATGAGTTATGGCTTATGGGTCATAAGGTAAACAGAATGGGTTTCTTATTATTAATATTGATTTTTATTTTTCAGATTTTTCTTTAATGGGTCTTTCAAGACCTTTCAGTTTATTATTTTTTTTTTTTCATTTCATTATACTTTTATAAATTTAATTTAAAAATTATACAGAGCAATATATATATAATTTTTAAAAATTAATAATAATAATAATAATAATTCACATTTATTATAATATTTAAAAAAAACACAAGTTAAATAAAAAATACATCATTAATCATAACAAATTTAAAGCCCTGCACATCACCTACTGTTTCAAACTTTCAATAAGGAAAAATAAAATAAAATAAAACAGAATCACTTGAAAAATAAGGTGAAAAAGAGTAAAGCAATATCAACTTTATGAATTAATATGTTGTTCTGAAGTAAACAATTGAATGGGTTCGAACAACCCTTTTGCCTTTGGGACTCATTTCGGAAAAGGTCCCTAGGCAGTTGACACTATACACGAACTACATGAGATAATAAGAACAACTACTTATCTTCAAAAAGGGAAAATGGTGATGGCTCATTTCTTTAAACATAGCCAGCTACCACAATAACATTAAATACAGACCCTCTTTCCCAACTCTTATTTACGCCTCTAACTTATCTGACAGAAAAATGTTTTAATCTGTTCTTTCACTCACTGATCTTCTAAAGGATACACCAGATTTAACGCATCCTAATTTTGCCCACTCAGTCTCCCTACAACTACTACTATTCCCTAATTTTCCACATTGTTTACTCGTGTCAGAATGCCAAAAAGGATCACCTCCCATCCCATCCAAATCCACCAGCCTGCTATCCCAATCACCATCCCTCACCCTGCTTGTTTCTAGCGAATGCCTTGAATACAGGGGAGAAGAAGAGGAAGAAGATGAAGTGTCAGAATCCGATGTGTTCCTCCAGGAGTTGTTCCAACCACCGAATATGTAATCTGAAAGGTCATCAGTACTTCCGGAATCTCGGGTGCTCTCAGTACTGCATGAACCTTCGTCAGAGTTGCCACTAGTAAAAGAATAATTGTCACTTGACGAGTCCTCTTCTAAAATCCTTTGAAGCCGGTGAAACTTCAAATAGAAAGATTCTACACTGGCCAAACTATCAGGAGGATTTGAATTGGGATGCAATTGGACAACACTTGAGCGACTGGATGCGGATCTTGAATTTAGTGCAGTACTTTTCACATTGATTCTGGATGGGCTGCCTTTAGTTTTTGGTTCATGAGATACGATACTGTTCCTTATCGATCTTGGAGCCCTTGGTGAGCACCTGCAATAAAATTAATCAGTCAAATATTAAAGTATAATGTATCAATATCCAACAAATTGAGCTCTAGAGATCTGTCACCTTGCATAAAGAAGCATGTATGCTCCTTTTGTCAAGACCTTTTCAAGATCCACAGCTGTTACCTACTCAACAATGGCCAACAAAATAAACAAAGGGTTAGAAGAAATGACGTCCAGGTTATATGAATGTTGCTACAGTGCAAAAAATATACAGAACAGGCAGGGCAAAAAATCTTAAATTGTATGAAAGCCTTTTAATTCTATGGAAGGTTCCTATACATCTCTAACTTCAAGAATGGAACAAAATATGTTTATCTGAACTTCAGCCATTGGCCTGTCATCCCAATGGTCGAGTACATGTATCACAGTGCAAGAGGTTTGAGGTTCAAATCCAAGCAACCTTCCGTTTAAGAATCTCCTTTGTGTCAGAAAAGATGGTCAATTTCTCTCCTGTATCCCAAACTGTAGGCATACTAAAGATCCATTAGCTGGATAAGACAAAATTCTCCCAGATAAATCCCAAATAAAGCACGGGCTTTAGATGTCCATAAATTGAAATACATTTTTTGTTCAGGTAAAAGGCCTGTATGATCCATTTTTCCCAGGATGGCAATGTGATTATCCAAATGAGGTAGTCAATTTTATTTGTCTCCCCAAGCCACTCGTTAGATTCTGGAGCAGTACAAATTAAAAATGAGGTGCCTTAAGACATTGCAGTTTGAGCATCCAGCCCAGGATCGCCACTTGCCAACAGTGTCTCCAGAATTCAAACTCCACCACAAATTGTATGATTATCTTCATAGCCACCACCCCACAGATATCATAAGATCCCACCAACCCTGCCATCAAACAGGCCAGGAAATAAATCTCATTATAATAGCCAACCACCACCTTGGTCATCACCATCCCCTGCCCCATACCAAGCAGTTAATCATGTCCCTTCCTCCACTTATTCAAATTACTCGGTCCCATTCTCAAGGCTTACCCACCGTCATTTTTTATTTGCCTGGATTCCAACACTCAACAGTCGCAGATTCTGGTCTCCATTAGATGCTCTCTTCTCTCAAAGAGCATGCACTTATCTTTTCCACACGTGCCTCATCACCATCTCATAATCATCAAAGTTGTCATCATATTCATAATTGTAAATTAATTTTCGAAATTCCAAGAACTAAATAGCCATACGAGTGTCAGTCCAAACATGCAAGGCAGTTTGCCGTTTCATTTATTTCTGACAGATCCTAGAGCACAAAATTCATGTGAAAATTCTCATGCTAGGTACAAGTGTGATCAAACTACAGTTATAACCTTTACCTAACAATGGGAAGGGAGATTTGAATCAAACATTCATGTTAAATCAGCTCTAGAGGGCCCAAATAAATTGTCACATTTAGTGAAGTAGAAAAAAGAAATTAGCCAGAACACATAAAATGAAAACTTGTTTCATGGGTGCATTTAATTCATAATGCAACATACCGAGCTGTCATCAATCTTGAACCACTTGTTCTGGATATTTTTTACATAGCACACATAGTGACCAGAGAATGAAGCATTCATAATATCCAAGTGAACCACCACCCCATAAAGCCTGTATATTGGTGATTTATCACTTGTGCCACTCATATACGGTGCTAAATCAAGGATCTCAGGAAACCGAATGGACTTATTGAGCTTTCCAAATTTACCTGACTGTAAAGTTGAGCAAAGCAAGGAAGTGAGAATTTGCCAAGACAGGATAAAAGTATTGTTTAACAGTTACCTGAAAGCGCTTCAATGCAATAGTAAGGACATTGGGAGCCTCCAGTATTGTCAATTTTTTCTTGGCCTTCTCATAAGATTTGCATCTGAATAAAAAATGACATTAAAAAAAGTCAAATAAACTAAAGCCAATCATTCCAAGAAAATAGAGAATCTATTAAAAATTATGAAATTGGATGGTTTGGATTGTTTGGATAAGAATTATTTCATTTCTGTTAAATGCATTGCAATAGACACAGTAAAATAACTTTTAAAGCAAAAAAAGCAAAAAAAAAAAAAAAAGTTCACATGGAATATAGGCAACTTACAACTGCAAACAAATGTGCATTCTTATGTGATACATTACAAGTAAAATGCATCACTCCTAAGGAAACTATGGGCACATACTATGATGTTCTAACTTAAACAGGCTCAGAATTATTAGAAGTATGATAACACCAAGCAAGATGGCATAGAAAGTTTTAAATATAACACTTGTTAGAAACACATATCAAGCACCTAAAACATCATCAAGTTTTGTCCTCAATTTCTTGTTAGATATATTGTGTTTATAACATTTCACTGCAATTATCAAAATTTAATAGAGGATTTTCTTGTGTATTGCTCATAACCATAAAACGAATTGTTTTAACAAGCTCTAAGGTGCTCCCACCCCACCAAACCCTACTCCCAACTACAAGATTAAACCCCAAGCCTCCTTTTCTCAAAAATAGAACTAATCCCTCCAAGAAAAACGAATGGTCATTAAAACTTTAAACTGATATAAGAAGATCACAAAGTGTCCTAAAAACACAAAAATAATAAAAATAAATTTTATTTGAAAGGTAACCTAACCAACCTGCTACATTGGTATTTGTTGTCTCCATCCAGAATCTCAGTACCTGTGAATCGTCTAAGTGCATCTTCGAGCTTCCCTATATCCCCTTCTATTTCAACAGTAAGATCCATTATTTTTTCATGCCTCTCTGACTTGTAATGGCACTTCATGCATTTTATCTGTTTACAAATATGTGCATGACGTAAATTTCATCATGGAGTTTTTATAATAATTGGCCACTTAGATGCAAGCAATTAATAAGGATTAAGAAAAGAGAGTGAGAGAGCGTAAATCTTTGAACATCCTTCTTTCCAAGAAGTTTCACCTTTGAGCGAAGGTAGCCTCCAAAAGTAAGACCTATAAGAGTGGTTTCTTCTTCAAAGGAACCTAATGCATCTACCCCAGCTTCTTTAAGGCAAACATATTGCATTGTATCAATAGCATACCTGTAAATTTATTTCACTAATTATTTTGTACAAAATTCTGTATAACATAAAATCATAAAACATGGAAAATGCATTACTCAGAGGCGCATACTTGCAACCATCTCACCTTAGAAATTCATGTGCATCTTCTTCCCTCCCACTACCCAGCTGACTTCCAATGTTCTGGAGCTGGGAGAGTATACCGATAGGAGAAAGTATAGATTTCCCGTCCTTTGCCTTCAAAATTAAACATTCGAACTCACAAGTAAAGCACCATTCTTTATTTACGCCTGATATAGAAAATAATCACAGTGCAATTGTTATTGAACATACTAATTAAAAACACCACATTTAGGATTTTAATATTACAACCATGATATGAAACATACACTCTTTAGAATGGAGTCCTTGAACAAAGTAAGCCGTCAGAGGAGGAGTGAATGCCAAGCATTGAAGGACAGCATTCGCATAACAGCTGCAGAAATATAATGGCATTCATGTTATAAACAGCTTAAGAAAATTTTAAAGAATGGACCGAGGACAAGACAACAATGTTTTCTTGCAAAAGTGAAACAGATTTTCCTGTAGAAGTGAGAGACTGATAGTTCTTTAGGACTTCATATTTTCACAATAAAATAATGTACATGAGAAAAACTGATATGTTAGGATACATATGTGCATCATATCAATCCTATCTGGTGGTAGTATGTCAAGCAAAGTACAAAATCTTCCATTGATGTGTAGACAATCATATGTTCACAGACAAGCATTGGCTACAATTGACCACACAATAGATAATATATGAGCATAATACTAGCACTGTGACCCTGAATGTTTGTGAAACATCATTAGGAGAATGTAACCTCCGCCAGTTCTTGCGACTAAATCACATGTTTTTATATCAGAAACAATTTGCAATCAAGCAATTTAAAGATAAAGAAAGTCAAAAAGGGAGAATGGAAGGAAAAAAGAAGAAGAGGAAGAAGGAAGCAAACACCAAATGGTTTATGCAAAAATGTAGTAAAAATTTGAATAAGAAGCATGTATCTACATGGACAGCTTCTGGCCTAGACGCTTCATAGAACCAAAAGTGGTGCTAATCATACAGACTGCATAAAAGAAGGGAAAATACATTCAGTATGATCCAAATAATAGTTTATATATATGGTGGATCCATGTTGCTTAAAAACCAATGGAAATTTATCTTAGCTGCCACAAACAGTAGAATATTTAGTTATTTTGATCTTCTTTGTATAGTCAAGATTAGTTTGATATACCTATTTCCACAATTGATAAGGCCGCAAGGTTGCATTTCTACCTTGTTCGAAGTATAAAGCTTCACAAATAGATTGTATGAAAAAAGCCCCTGAGAAAACCAAAATAAGCTCGAGTATATTCAACTGCCTAGAAAAAAAAATTATAGATGCAAACAACAAAAAAAATAACCAAACCATATCATTGTATTTTCCACATTTTGGTCCTCTGAGTTGGTCAACAACTTTCCGCATTGATGATGTCAGTCCACTGACGGAAATTGGAGAGGCAGCTAAAGCATCAGCTTCAACATTATCAACTTTTCCAGATTTTACACTTGGAAACGAATAACCATTGGCACTAGATGCTAAATGAGTTTGTGAAGCACTAGATGATACTCTGGACTTAGATAGATGTGAAGCACTGACAGTGTCATTAACAATAATATTTGATCCGTTAGGGCTAAAGGATGGAGATTTATGATCACCAGATTTCAAAATATTGGAATCAATCGTGTGTGGTGAATCTCTTTTACTCAAAGGTAAATAAGCATATAAAGAGGATGACGACACAGATTTAAGCTCACTTGGCTTTGACACATTGGAATCAGAATTTTCAGAATCCATAAGACTAGACTTCTCGTGGCTCAGAGATGTGGAACTCCTGACCATCAAAATATCATTACCGGTTTTTCTAGATAAAGCTGCTCCATCAACAGGCCTGCTGATCTTCGGAGCAGCTGGATGTGCATCATCTGACATGGTGCCTTTCAACTTTGAGGTCTGCTCATTCATTGAAGGAACTTCACTTCCAGATAAATTGAACTTAAAATGTAGGACTGACTCTGAATCAGATAACTTTCTGTTATCAGCTCCACTGAAACTAGACAGATCTGAATCATCTTGGACAACATTGCCGGACACAGCAGGGTTGAGAATTCTATCCCAGAAACCAGAAGAAACTTTGTCAGACTGAGTAATTAAACCCTTGTGAATTGCACTGGTATTCTGACTTGAACTGCTAGTAGATGCACGCGTACTCTCTCCATCATTGTTGTGTGAGTTACTCTGATTTAATTCACTGAATTTATTAAAACTATCTACAGAATCAGCCAAACTCGCAAACTTTGGAGACAGAGGCTCAGTTTTGTCCCCCTTGTTCAAACAAGGCTCAAGTACATTAGAGGCGGTATTAGAGGATGTTTGTCCATCTGACCACTCAGGTTCATTTGAACTGATACTCTCACCAACAGAAATATCATCAGATGATTCACCGCTAATCGGCGAAGTAGAGAAGCCAGAAGATGAGGTACCTGATGATTCTGAAATAGAACATGCACCCTCAGCATCTCCAATAGAATCAAGTTTAATATTATCATCATTTACATTTGGAACACCAGGAGTGCCATCAGAATTGGATAAAACAACTCCCTCAAAGGGTGTTTCAATTGGTGCATTTCCATATATGTTATTATAGATATCATCAATGCCTTGTTTTGCCAGCTTCTGAGAAGAATTGCCAACATCATCATTAATATGATAAGTGGTGCTAGGAGGACAGCATTCTTCTCTGTGACCTTGTCGCCAGTGTATAATTTGACACTTACCAGAACTGGAAAAAAAATCAAATTATAACATAAATATACAACCAAAGCAAGGAAAGAAAAACAACCAAAATAACTGTCACAAATTGAATGGAAAAATCATCTTATTGATCATAGCTGAGAATCAATAACAAATTTAACCAAAAAGTGGTGTTAAAGAATGTTTCATCAATACATTAACACTAAAAACTCAGCTTCAACCACAGCAAATTTCTGGATGGCATAAATCATTTTGCTATGATACATATCATGTTAAAAGACACAGAAAACCATATTTCCATTAACAAACAAGTGTTGCCATCTTAATCCATATGTTGGACCATCTCTGGTTTATTTAGAGAACCAAGATTCTCTCAAAAGCCCAACAACTTCATATTACTGAAGGTTTTAGATAATGTGGAAAGGAGGTTCTATAGCCTCATTGAACAAAACTAGTCTGATAAGATATATGAATTACAAACTCTGCATCACCTTATGCCCCATAGAACAGCATTGACCAAATGAAAGAGGGTATATGAGATTATCACAGTCAGCAAGCCATGAATCCCATTTGATTTCTTTGAAGATATCCTCTAAGGTAACAGAATTTGCTTCCCCAGTTTCACAACTTTATTCTTCTCCTGTTACCCAGTTTACCTCAGGAAGTAACGAATCAGAATCTTATGAAATTACTGTACCAAGTTCGCCTCCAACAAGTACACAATTATCTCAAGACTAACCTCGCAAACAAAACTCAATTTTACATTCACCAGAAACTCATACACACTACCAGCTAATGCCAGTATAGTAAAACAATTCCCAAGTTCCAACCCCATAACTAAATGTCCAAAGAAGCGACTCAATTGTAGTTATTTGACGCTAAATCCAGTAAACATTAAGCAAAATGAAAATTTAATTAATAAAAAAGGAAATGGAGAAAAAGAATAATAATTATAAAATTAATCGTACCAATATCTAACAGCCTTACACCGGGCACAACGAGTAGTGGTGGGACAATAGCAAACAGCACACTGATAACTATTCTTGAAAGAAGCAGAAATAGTTCCATAGGTGGCCTCAAGTTCAGCCCTAGCAGCCTCTTCTGAAGCCAAAATCAACAACCGCTTGATCTCCTGTTGTCTGGCGACGGAAAGCCGCCATTTCCGACGAATTACAAAAGCGATCACTGGAGATACCAAACAAAACACAAGGACCAGGCTCGAAAACCCTAAATCCGCGGTAACATGCATTTATGCACCTGCACCTAACACATCCAGCAAAATTTACAATCCCTGACGTCCTAATCTCACACCTACACATAAGTGAGGCGGTTTCCAGCGATGGTGAGGCTATACTGGCGACTGCGTATGGCCGTAAATCAAGATCGGAGACATAAAACGATATCGGTGTTTCACGGACAGCTATGATTGGTAGCCGAAGATAAAATTGATAAAAAGAAAACGTTGTTTCAGTTACGTAGGGATAAAAATAAAAAAAAAATTAACTGAGCTTGCGTTTGTTTTTAGTGTGAAATTTGTTAATTTTTAGGACAAACAGATGGAGATTTTAGGGCTGACTATTGTAATTTTTCTGATTTCAGAGAGACAGAGAAAAGAGGGAGAATATCGGATACGGTAACTACAAACTGAGTGGTTTAATTTTATTTTAAAATTCATATTTTTTATTATTTTAATTTAATATATTAAATTAAAGAAATGTTATGGTCGAGGGAAAGGAATTTTGTTTTCAGGCACGGAGAAGCGTGAATTCTTTGCTCATCAAATATTCGGACCGCTGACTCCACCCTTCTCCCGGTCCGATTGGACGACTTGATTCTTCTAATTTTTGATCAGTTACACGGCAGGCTAACATTTATCTTTTTATATTTGTCGCCTTCCCTGTGTTTTTATTTACATTAAATTTGTTAACTTATAATCAAGATTGTTAAAATTAAATCGAATCGATTGATTGAATTGAAAAAATCGAAAATCAAACTAAAAATTAGTCTAATTAGCTTTTAAAAATTTGTCAAAACTGATGAATATGTCGGTTAATTAGAAAATCTAATTAAAAATCGATTCGATCAACTTTAAAAATTAATTTCGAAAAATAAATGAACCGGTCAAATTGGTATTTTTTTCAGTTCGAGAGGATCAAAATTTTTTTTTAAAAATTTTTGATTAAAAATAATACATATCAAATTATATTTATTTTCATCATATATATAATAAATATCAAATTATATATACTTATATATGCATATCAATTTTTTCCTAATTTAATTGGTTCGATCTTAGTCGAATTTCTAACCATATATCTTTATCGATTTTTTAACCGATTCAATTTTAAAAATATTGCTTATAATGTAATAATATAGTTTAATTAATTACTATAATTTTAAATATAAATATTTTTATAACCATATTATTTTATATTTTAAGTTATTAAATATAACCTTAAATATTTTTTTTTATATAATTAAAGAAGGACAAGTCAAATATATATTTATTAGATTTGCTCATCAAATTATCATTTTAAAACTTCAAGATTCTTATTTCAATTTTTACATGCATAACTAGAATATAAATAATACTTTTTAAAGTTATTCATAAGAAAAAGCATATTTTTTATTTTATAAATTCAAAGAAGAAAACTCATACCATTTTAATTGGGTAAAATATTAAATGTTATCAAATTAATTGAGAAATAATCTCATTTCTGATCTGATTTAATCTTTTTTTAATCAGTTATTCTCTGACCTATGAATTATTAACATACCACCAACCAGCTAAATCAAACATGAATTTTATTTGTTTTATCTATAAAAAATATTATTTTATTTAAAATAAATTATATTATAAAATTAATTTTAATAATTATTTTTCAACATAAATTAACAATAAAATTTAAATATATTATAAAAAAAATTAAAAATTATTACTTTTAAAATTCTTATTACCTATTTATTCTATTGTTATCTCAAATTTTATAATTATTTTTCTATTATTTGTTAAAGAAATTTTACTGTATTTAAATTTATTTCATATTATTTTATTAAATTACTTATAAAATTTATATTTTTATATTATATAATATTACTATAATTATTTTTATTCAACATCGATTAAACATTTATCCCATAATTTTTGTCTTTATTGATTCGAATATCAGACTAAATGAAAGCATTAGTTTTCATAATTAAAAAATCCATCTCTTAATCACCAGGGACAAAGCTCAATGGAATTCAGAGGAATCTGAGCCACTTTAGCAGAAAAAAGTCTCATTAATTTATAAAAAATTATTTATTCAATTTATTTAATTATAATTTTTTACATAAAATTAATTTTTGATCCATTAAAAATTAATTAAAAATAATATTAATCCATTTAAGTCTAATTTTTTTACAAGATCAATTTTTGGTCCACCACAAAATAATTTATTGGCTTCCTCCATGCTAATCACAATAACTTGAAATTCTTAATTATTTTTAAAATAATTATTTATTTATCTATTTATTTATTTATTTTAAAAAATATAATTTTTTTTAAGCATTTAGAGTAAGAAAGTTATACTTAAATTTATTATTAAACAGAAAGATGCAATCATTATTAAATATACAGCGCTATTTTAGTGAAAAGAATTGTTAAAATATTTTAGAGATCGTTCGGATCTATTTAAAATAGATATAAAATATTATTTTGAAATTTAAAAAATATTAAATAATTTTTTAAGTATTTGAATGATTAATTTAAAACTTTATTTTAAAATTTAAATATAAAAAAAATTAAATTAAATATGATAATTTTTTTAAAATAATATTTTTAAAATTTTATTTTCAAAATATATTTCTACTTAAAAAAAAAAACCCTAATCTCATGAAAGACACCGAGTTGGAGGGTTGCTGGTGGAGGCATATGATGGTGGTGGGATGCTTTGGGAGGAGAGCGAGGTTTTGGCTTGATATGAAATCCAACGGCTGAGATCATATCCAAGTACTTGATTTGGTAGGATACAGAAATGTTATGACGATGATGGCTCACTCACCATTTTTTTTTATATACAGTAAAAGTGGGCTCCATCTGATGGAATTGGCTACCCCACCATATTTTTTTTTTCCCTTCCTATGCAAGGTGTTTGTTAAGTCCTTTAAGGGGAAAAAAATAATAAAATCCATAAATTATCATAAAAATCTCTATTAAACTCTTTTCTCTTTTCTCATAAATTTTTCAGATTAACTTAATTAAATTCATAAATTAATTTCATTAATTTTTTAGTCTTATGAATTCCACGTATTGGAGAAAAAAAAATAATGTTCATATAAAATTAAAAAAAAAATTGTAAATAATGCATTGAGAAAAAATAAAAATATAATTTTTTTTAAATTTTATAAAATATTAATTTAACTTTAATTTTCTAAATATAATAATAATTTTTTTCGTTTCTCTAAAATATGAAATTCATAATACTATTGGAAAATAAAACTGAGATGATTTATAGGCCAACTGAATTAATTTGAAAATTTATGAGTTTAAGTAAAATCATAAAAGAAGACAAATAATTTATTAGAAATCTTTGTAATAATTTAAATATTTTTTTTATACCTTTTCCCGTTAATTTATTTATGATTTTTTGATAATGAAGTGTTATAAATTATTATGACATCAAATTTATGAGTAGAATTCAAAGATTAAATTAGAAAATTAATATTGAGTGATCGAAAAAAAAAATATATAAAAAATTAGATTTGGGTAGGTGGATAAAATTTTTTAATATTAAAAATAAGGTTGGAGTGGGCCGAAAATTTTTTTATTTAAAAAATTAAATTTAAATAAATCAAATAAAATTTTATGTATATTTTTTTTTTAAATTGAATGACTCAAACCCACCTGAATTATAATCAAGTCCGTCCCTGTCCCATGTAGAATTATTGTCAGAATTCTTTTTATTAGAATCAGAACAATAAAATTTTTTAAATTTTAAATTAATTTAAATGAACATAAACACCCTAAGCTTTATCTTTTCTTCTTAAAACTTCTAAGCATTATCTTTTCTATTTCTATCTTTCTGATAAATAAAAAAATACAAAATTGTAAACTTCTACTCTTTCTCTTTTCTATTTCTATCTTTCTAAGAAATAAAAAAATACAAAATTGTTTTCTTCCATCTCTACATGCACGATACATTAATGTTTAATCATGGAGAAAAACAACAAGATCCAGTGTTATATTTCCGAAGAAATTTAAAATTGTCCCCAACACCATCAATTTATACAGCAGTCAATTTACAGGATATATAGATTCATGTATCCCTAACCAATATTTCAATTGAACTCTACAATATAGATGTGGAGTACAACCATATTTCAATTGCTTGCGATATAATATTGGCTTACTCCATTTATCATATAATCATATGGTTAGTCACAATAACAACACCATTAATCTTAAGTCATTCAGGATTACTCTAAGGATGAGAAATTTCATATGGTTTAATTTGGAAACTGATTCCTTCATGGAAGAGGGCTATGGCCTGCTTAAATAGTAGTTAGTATGAGAGCATAGATGAATAAGAGTTTTTTTCAATGGGAGATCATGAAACTTACCACATGAAAGCGTATTTGATGGGTAATTCTTTTGCTATATATGATGGTAAGTGCTGCATTTTATTGATTTCAAGTAAAGCGTAGATATTTCCAATTCTCTACGTGTGATTCAGTAATCACACTGAAACGTTAGCAAAATGGCTGTAATGGACGATTCGTTCGTTTCATAATACCTCTATCGGTGGAACCAGCCAAGTAGAGAGGGGTAGAAATAGAAGAAAAAGAGGGAAGAAGAAGAGAGAGAGTTGGTGGCGTATCTGTACACATCCTTTGCCCTTCTTTTCTTTTTTCATTTTAAACTTTGAGAGAGAAAATAGGAAAGATCAGCAGCAACACAATGGAGATGTTCAAGATTATTACATTATTTTGTTAAACTTTAAATTTAATGTTGGTTTTAAGTCATTTTGCTAACTTCGTAAAAATTTCATGGGAATGGCAAACAGATTTAGTTTGATTCGAGTGGATTCAATCTGATTCTGATCTCAGATTTCCAATTCCGAAAACCATTTCTAGAACTGGTATTTAAAACCCTGATGCTTTATGCGAGGATATTATCAGTAAAGCCAAGGACACGGACAGTACTTCATCATAACCTAAAAGAGGTATGTTTCTGACTGCTCAATTTGAATACTTTCAGGAAGCAATTCATGTCTTTAACTCCTCAATTTATAATGTATTATTCTTTTATAGAATTATCATGTTTTAACAATGTTTTTATTCTATCATAAAGTATTTATCCAGTATCTGGTAACAGTTCTGCAAATGTGCTCAAAGGTGCATTGTTTGAATTCCACTTGCTATTTTTCTTGCTTCACAGTGAAATGCAATTAAGTTGATAGATTTGATTTTGAAATTTCACTTTGTTTTATATTATCATGCCTAGCCAAGCCCAACTTTGGATGAAAGACTTCCATAGACCATAGTATGTGCTCTAAGACAAATTTAATGTTGTTAATGTTAGGGTTTTTAGGTCAAGCAATAAATGTGATTGTTTGAAGCATTACACCCTAGATATTCAATTTGGAATACCTAGCATGCTGTCCCAGCTAGCATATTATATAGGTTTACACTAGGGTTAAACCAGTTAATGGGCTCTTGCCCATTAGCCCCACTACAAAGGTCCTTTACCTATTAGGATTTATATTAGAACATATATTAGGCTTATTTAATATACCCAACAGAAAAGGGAGTATTCTATTGTCTTCTTGGTGTGTTTTACAAAGTAGTAGGAACTCCTATTTATAGGGTTTATCTCTACTATAAGTTACAAAATATAAATTCACCTTATAAATGACATATAAAGCTAAACATAATATACCAAATAAATACAACAAGTAATGGGGTAGTGGGATAGTTAAAAGGACATCCATATTATATATATTTATAATATTTTGTATTTATTTCTCTTTTAGTTTTATTAGATGTGTATAAATATGGTTGTACACTTTTGATTAATTTAAGAATAAAATATAAATTTCTCACAATAATCTTAACATGTCATGTGTTCTTATCAAATACTTTTGTTGGGATGTTCTTAAATTATATATGCATGTTTGCTAATTGTAAAATAAATTTTGGGACTTCTAAACGTTGGATAAATGCATAGGCGGATCCATTGTTGGGCAAGGTGGCACCTCTCTCCCTTAAATTTTGATTTATTTTTTCAAATTTTTTAATAAATTACTTTTTAATTCATAAAATTTGATTTAATTAATATTTTTATCTTTATATTTTAAAAACTCGCTAATTAGTCCATATATTTTTTCTTCTTCATTATAATTATTCATTCTATTGATTTTACCATTAAAATCCTATAAAAAACTGAAATATCTTTCATTTATATTTAAAATTTTTCATCTCATCCATAATCAAATTTCAATTATTTTTTTTACTGTGATAATTTGCATGAAATGAATATTACAATTTAAATATATGATTTATTAAATTATAAGATTGATATTAATCCATATTAATCAAATGATTTAATTGTAAATTTTAAATTTCACTAGAAAAATAACAAAATTATAATCAGAAAGAGAATTATTTATCTGCATAAAGTTAAAATTTTAAATCTAATTTTCAAGTTAATAGTATTAAAAATTTTATTATAAAATTCATAATAGATTGATAAAATTTATCAGATCAACACTTAGCAAATAAAAAAAAAATAATAAATTTTAAGCGAATTATTTTTCAGACAATATAATTATGTTATTTTTATTATTTTATGTATCCGTTCATAATTCAGTCTGCAATTTATTATATAAATAATAATATTAAGTTCTATTGAAATGTAATTGTGCCTTCTCTTTCCAAAATTTTTGGATTTGCCCTGGATAAATGTGTTACAAATCAAATCAAATCATTTAGCTTATTAAATTATTTCCCTATAGTAAAAATCACAAATCATTTAGCTTGTTAAATTATTTCCCTATAGTAAAAATCAAAGCAACAGAGATTTAATAGTAATCTTTTCAAATACTTGCTCACAAGAGTACTTATTGTTGCGACTTTTAAGGCATCAAAATCATCTTTTAGTTGATTACACTAAAGAACAAAATTCACATGCCCCTGACCTTATCATGTCATTATCGTTAGACTGCTCGGGGTGGCAGTAGAAATAATTGTTTACTGATTGCATACATGATCTTAATGCAAAATGATTTAAGAGTTGGGAATTAGCTAATGATAGTGCAAGACATATTTCGATATATGCAATTAATATGATTGAAATATGAACACTGTTTCTGCTTTTCCCAATTAGTTTGTGTGGTCTGAATCAAGATTCAATTTTGGTGAAGAATAGAAAGTTCATATATTATACATGATTCGATACTGATGTCGTGTTAGGCAATGCATGTATAGTTAGGATATGAACATTTACCTTGTCATTATTCGAATGAAGAGTTCACTTATTAGATATACCTTTCATAAGAGGATCGTCCCGAATCCTACTGGATGGGTGTGAAAGCAATGATTTGGAGGGACTATATTTTTTAGTCCATAGCACCTAATACGAAAATCACTGTATTTTCATGCACTTTCATAGTAGTCTTCTGCATTGCATCAATCTATGATTGGTAGGTAAATGTCATCTTTATGTATTGGTCCTTATGAATTTCATGGATAATCAGAGATAAAATCGTAAAATCAATATTAGATGAATCAAAATTAATTTTGTTTAAAAAGTTAGATTTTAATTGATCAAATAAAAATTTTTTACAGACTACTGATATTTTTAATTAATTTTAGATGAGCCGAAAATTAATTATATATAAAAAATTATATTTAAATAAATTAAATATAATTTTTTTTATAAATTAATAAAAAAAAAATTTTGCCCAAATGATCTTGGTCCATCTGGACCATATAATGCCTCTATCCATGTAGACAATGAGGTCTCATATTTATCATGTTAACTTTAAATGTTATGCGATATACATTGTAGTATAGAATGATAAGGATTTAAATTTTAATTCAAAAAATTTCAACATATTTGTTTAAATGAGTTATGATTAGAATAGCTACTTCTATTTTTCTCTTTTGATCTTGGAAAATAAAAGGCTAGGTTGTAAGATCAGTTAAAATCTAGTTTCAATTATGTCTATATAGAGAACAAAATTTTACTTCAATTTTGTTGTAATTCCCTTCCTAAACTATCATATGAGAAGATGAAATCCCAATTCAGAAGTAAACTGCAATTATGTAATGGCACCTACTATAGTATTTAGCTTTATAGGTACCATGTTCTCGATAATGTTATGGTCATTTTCCTTGTCCGCTAATTATTGTGTTTGGCTTTGATAATTATATATATTGATGTGGATGTGATGACTAACCAATTTAGAAAAATTTATTGGTATGTTTTTTGGAATTTGAGTTCTATACTGATAGTTTGATGATATTTATATTATAAGGAAATCTATCAATGAAATATACCAACCAAATTTAATCGATGGTATTTGGATTAGATACCGATATATTTTGATTAAATTCATTAAATACGTTTCCGATGAACTGCAAATTTTATCGACAAATATTTGATTAATTAAGATTTTATCCCAATAAAATAATTTAATATGTTAATTTTTTTACCTTTTAAAAATATATTAACTCATTTTTAATAAATATCGTAATACATTACTAGACTTTCTGTTTAATTTTACTATTAGTTAACCCTAAAATGGCCAATAATAATAGTAAAAAAATAAAAAATATTTTTACCCTTTATTTTTAATTAATTACATCATATTTTTGCTTTAAAAAAAATAAAGATTAAAAAATATATTTTTTGACAACTTAAAAAATATTTTTTATTTTATTTTTTAAAAAATAAAAAATTTAAAAATAACAAATAAAAAATATTTTTTTAAAAAAATATTTTTACTTTTTATTTTCAAATTTGTCAAAAATATAAAAATAATTTTTTTATTTATATTAAAAAATTTTAAGAAGAAATAATTTAATTTAAAAAGAAATTAAATTATTTTTTAAAATAAAAAATAAAAATTATTTTTTAAAAATATTTTTATTTAGTTTTTATTTTCAAATTTGTAAAAAAATATGAAAATAAATTTTTTAACTGTAAAAAACAGTTTTCAAAACAAAAATAGAATGTAATTAATTAAAAATAAAGGGTAAGGACATTTCTATTTTTTTATAATCCTTGTTAATCAGTTTAAGATTGTCTAACGGTAAGATTAGATGGAATAGTATACTAACATAATGAAATATTCGTCAGAGAGAAATTAATATATTTTTAAAATATCGGATCATTTTATAAGAGAAAATAATAATTAACCCATAAATATATTACAACATAATCATAAATTTTTTGTCAGTAATCTCTGAATGAAAAAATTTATTTCAGTAATAAATTATCGATAAATTATTTATTAACAAAAAAATTTCATCGGAAAAAATAATTATCGACAGAATTCATGTATTTTATTTGTGGTGTTAGGAGATTGCCATTTTTTCATTTTGGAGTTGTTGCAATAAAATTGGATGGCCATATAAATTTTGTTGAGTTCTTTTCCTTTATTTGGATATTCCTCAAATTTCCTAACTTCTTAATCATGCACACAAAACAAATTAAAAGAATAAAAACTGAACAAAATTAATAAAATCAAATACAATTAAGAATAATAAATGGATAAATCATACATTTTGCTCTTTATTTTATTAACATAATTTAGACTTATCAGGAGTATCGAAAATATTTAAAGGATTTTTTAAAATTTTTTTAATAGATAAATTTTTAAAGCATCTGGAGTACTGATGAGAGTATAATGAGATTCATTCATAGTATAAATCAACCTCTTGTTCTACATATGATCTGAATGTGTGTATTACAATAATATAATTAGGGAAAATTAACGGATAATTCAGTTATTTCAAGTTTATGGATTATTAAATAGAATTTCACTATATATTATATATATATAATACAATGGTAACACTGATGAGATCAAATGATAGAAGAAAGAATCAAAAGCTAAACACGAACAATGGTAACACCCATAAAATCAAATAATAGAAACAAATCAGGACGGTTCCAAATGCGATGAGAATGAAATGCATGTATGTGTGTGTTAAAATCAAGGAAAGTTACAAAAAATGTATGTACGTGTTGGCAATTATGAGATTAATGACATGGTTATTAAAATCGGATCAAATCGATCAATTGAATTGAAAAAATCAAAAATTAAATTAAGAATCAGATCAATCAGTTTCTTTTTATCTATCTCTGAAAAACTGGATCAAAAATCGATGAATCAATCGAATCGAATTAGGTTTTTCAGATTTAGACATATAAGCTTTTTTATTTTTTTATCAAAACGACGTTATTTTTATCAAGTAAAAGAGCGTCGTTTTGAGTTAAAAAAAAAAAAAAGAGAATTTCAACAATTTTATTTCAATTTTATCCGATATCAAAAGTATGATCCTATTACATATTACTTTATTGCGTAAGTAAATATTGGAGCAAGTGAATATTCATAACTTATTATATATATAATTTTTTATTTAATATAATTGAATTGACATTATTAAAAAGATAGATTTATATAAATTCTGAATTTAGTCAGAATTATATTATATTTATATTTATTTTCATCATATATATAATAAATATTAAATTATTTACATACATATGTAGATTTTTTTTTTATTTAACTAGTTCGATTTTGATCGAAATTTTAATTTTTTAATTTTTATTGATTTTTTAATCCATTTAATTTTAAAAATATTGATTAATGATATATATGGTATGTATAAGAATACGAATATCCAATGTTAACGTTGTAGCAGTGCCTCAATCAAGCCGTGCACGTGTGTGGCATTAATAAGAGAGACCTTCTCCAAGAACATACAACCTCAAATCAATCAGTCCTTTTAGTTTTAGTTAGGCTGCTTTATTGGCCTCCATGTTAGAAAATGACCATTCCTGGTCACATGCATACTTTGAACGGCAAACCGTACTTAATAATTAATAATTATTTAAAAAAAAAAAAAGAGAAAGGGGGGCAGAATTAGAATGGCACGAGTTAATAGTTAGAATTATTTATTTGATTTTATATTTTATGTCCTTATATGTCTGATATTATTATTTTTTAAAAGTATTTTTATTATTAATAATTTTTTTATAAATAATAAGACGTATAAAAAAAATGAAATAAAAATGAGATATATAATGAAATAAAAATAAATAAATTATAAATAAAAATAATATATAATAAAATGAAGAGGCAATCTTGTACTCACTTCAATACTAATTAATTGTAACTAAAAAATATAATTCTCAATTATTGGTTAGAAATGTTGCTTAGGAGGATGATAATACTTTTTTTTTAGATAATTAATCATTTTTCTTACATGGTTATATATGCTAATGAAATAAATAAATTATTTGTGAAAAAATAGGAGTAAAATTTGTATAAAATAAGGGTAAGCATGTATTTAATATAAT
This sequence comes from Aleurites moluccanus, assembly GCA_948193065.1. Taxonomy (NCBI): domain Eukaryota; kingdom Viridiplantae; phylum Streptophyta; class Magnoliopsida; order Malpighiales; family Euphorbiaceae; genus Aleurites; species Aleurites moluccanus. The sequence continues at coordinate 8,763 of CANXYC012351184.1, read as the reverse complement.
AATAATATGTGAAATATGTATTGTATTCACTAGTGCAAACAATAATGTAAGTTTAACAGAGAAAAATTAAAGTACTTGAATTTAGTAAAAGAAATCAAAATATTATATCCAGCCCAAATAAAGACAATCTTAAGTGATACTAGCTCTATTGTAAGGATTGTGAGGTTGCCAGTGGGAACCAATAAATATTAGAATTAGCAGCAAAACTTCTAGCAACGAATTAATTTTGCTATTAAAAGTTAAGATACAGCAACAATGCTAATGTACAAATAAATATTTTTTTATTTTTATTTTTATTTTTTTTGGATTAAAAGATTTAAATTATTTATTAGTAAGATTTGAAAGTTATACATATTATTTATTTTTATTTTTATTTTACATTTTAGACAATTGTAAACTATATAAACTTTGCACAAAAATTATTTTTGCTATTAATCATTTTTTGGCAGCAAACTAATATTTATTTTGAAAAATATATAGCTTTAACTTTTTAGCAGTATGGAACCACAATTTAATTTTCTTGCTATTAGTTTATAGCAATTATTTTTATACTTTTAGTAACAAAAATGGTTGTTGTCAATTTTAATATTTCTTATAGTGATTAAAGGAAATTTTCGATTAATTGTTTATTGAAATTCCATCAATAGTGAGTTAGCGACTCTTATCAAAATTTTGTTACGATTTTACTCATAAGAATTGATGTTGGATGTATATAAATAATATAATGAGTTTGCTTAATTACTAGTGAAGGTATTGGAAATAAAGAGATGACTCTTTCATGGTGTTTGTCCATTTGGGAGCCTAGTTAAAAATGGAATTTTAGTATTTGAATATTGGACTTTAGATGTCCTCTCATTTAGTCCCAAAGATCTTTGATTAACTCTTTACCTTTTGTTTGGATGGGGAAAATAAGGGAGAAAATAAATAGGGAAAAATAAACTGTTTTTTTTTTTGGGGAAGAGGGAGGAAAGGAAAAGAAAATAAACATTATTTTCCATCCATTATTTTTTCTTCAAATTGAAGAGAAAATAAAAAAGAAAAAGATGAGAAAGATAAAAAAAAAAATGGAAAATAATAATATTTATAATTTTTCTTGGGTTAAATATTTTCATTGTTTTAAAAAATTAGCTTTTGTTTCAATATCAACCCAAAACTTTAATTTGTAGTAAGAAATTTTAATTTTATATTACAAATATCCCTATTAAAATTTATAATTAAATTTCCCTCCCCATAAAATATGATTATTAATACACCTTTTTTTACGTTCTTAAAAATAAATTATTTAATTATATTTTGATCTTTGCAATGTAAAATTTTTTTTATTTTGATTTAAAATCTTTTCATTAAATTTTTTTTAAATTGAATTGGTTACTCATTTAATTTTGAAGTATTTTAATTTATGAATTTTGAAAAGAGAATTGAAGAAGAGGGGGTTAGAGAAATATTATTTTATTTTTTATTGCATTATATTATTTATTTTTAAAATATTTTAATAGTTAATATTTTATTATAAATATGTAACAAATGCGGACTAAACAATGGAGTTGGATATTGAGTATTTGTCCTACTCAATTTGGGCCTTCCATCCAACCTGTCAAGTGTCAATGATTCATACATTCTCCGAGTTATGCTGTTTCTCATGACGTGGCAGCAAGGAACTGATACCCAAACGAAATACTAATTTATTTTATTGAATATATAATTGTTGCAAACAATTTATTTTTCATGAAATAGATAGAGCCTTAATATTTAAGAAAGAAATTTTAACTTAAATATGATAGTGTTTTATTTTGATAATGAGTTGGATTTCTCCTAGAATTGGATTTGAGTCTCACTGGATGTTTTTGGACTTATGAGATGATGAATAGTGCATGAGAGGACCAAATCGATACTTAAGTTAGTTTCTTGTAATTTAAGAAAGATCAAAGAAGATGGCAATTGACGCGGTGAGGAAGCGAGTAAATAAGGTTATAATACATTTATATTTTAGATGTTCTTGAGTTTATAAGGAAAATAATTTATAGAGTCTACCAAAAATAAAATAAAGTTAAATTTTATTGATAAAAAAGATTTTCCTAAATCATTATATAATATGTCTATTTATAAGGCATCAAATCCTATTTATGAACTAATAAAATTGTCAAGTATGAGTTCTAACTATTCTAAAACTATTTAAAATAATAAAAAAAATCTAATCTAATTAAGAAATTAGATAAGTAAAGTAAATCTAATCTAAATAGGAATTAGATAAGTACAATTAAATTATTTACAAAAATAAATAATTATCACTGCATCATACTCCTCCATTTAAAAAAAAAACTTGACCTCGAGTTTATATCTTGAAATTGAAATTTTCTATGCCAAATAAATAAATATTTTGAATAAACTAGTGTTTTCAAGGGGCAACTTCCAAATAAGATTTTTGTTTTAAGACTTAATTGATATGGAGTAAAATTGAAATTAGTAATCTCAATAAAATCAATATATTGAAATTCACTCACAATAAAAATCATGAAACTCATGAGTTATGAACTCACTTTGAAAATCAATATATTTGTCAATAATTTCTTTTTGCTAGTATTAAGATCTTTAATTTCATACTCTACAATTTGAAGTTTTTGATTTGTGATTTCTTGCACCTCAACAATCCCAATGGAAGAAGTAACTTTTACTTGAATATCAAAATCTTTATGGCCAACTTTATCATTGACAACAAGTTCATCCAAATCACCATCCACAGTCGTTTCAATATTTTTGACTTCTTGGACTTGAGATTCTTCAAGTTCAATTTGTGGAACTTTTTCATCCAATTTAATTAGCTCCAACACTTGATCACATGCTATTGATGGATTTTCAAGACTACTAGAATTTTCATTCAGTGCAATATGTTCCACTTGCATTTCATTGAATTTATTACCACATTGTCAATCTTCTCCTTGAGAGAATTTAAAAAAAAAAAATAAAAGAGAAAGAGTGTAGAGTTTCGTTTGTGCCTTTCAATTGTGTTGAAAGCTTGATTTATATCCACATTCCCGAGCTATTATATGAGTCTGGTAGATAAATGACACTATTGTACTGGTGCTTCGATCATTCTGCCTTAACCGGACAAACAATTGTCTTTTTACGTAAATTGTGGTAGGTTTTAGGTATACTCTAGGAGGCTATATGTTGTATCACAACCTGCAAGTATATAGATTGTGAAGCAAATAATAGTAGTGAGTAGAGTATTATTCCCCTGATGGAGTTAACAAGTATCAATTATTAATTTATTTTATTATTTAGAAAATTGATAAATTCAATGTAAAGTAAACTAAATTTATATTATTCAATTCAATATATGTAGAAGATCTAGGAGTTAGACTTCATCAATTGACTACTTATAACTTTTCTATATTTTTCTCAATTGATTTGATTATTAGAATTAATGATCATGTTTTCCTAAATTATGTATAATTCTCTCTTAATATATAAAACAAATATTCATACTAACTTTAAGTCTACTATCGTGATCTTAAGCAATTAACATAAATTTATTAAGTTTTTTGGAATACATTTTAATGATCACAAAATAGTGTTCTTATCTCTAAATAACACATTCTCTAAGTTTAATGTCTTAATAAATTAGTATTATACTTTCACTTTCGCTACTTCACATAATATCTTAAACATGTAAATAGTTATCAATTATTCACAAGAATTAAACCCTAAAAAAGTAGATTAATTTTAATTATTTAACCATTAATCAAACATAGATAATTATAGATAAAATCAAAGGATTGCATTTAAATCCTAGAAAATGAGTTTAGTTACCCATGGACAAGAAGAGAATAATTAAAATAATAAATAAATTAAAATTAAATATTATATTAAACTTTATTAAAATTAAAATAATGAGTTTAGAAGAAACTAGTATAAATAATTAGTTTGATGGAGCTCGAAATTGTCAATCTTCAACTTTTTCCTTGTCAAATCTTCAAATAAAACTAAGAACTAAACTAAAACTAAAACATTATATTTGTACAAAAGACTTGAATAAAACTTCCTCCTTTACAATGATATAACCTTATATATATTGCTTAAAATAAATTTATGTCCCTAAAGCTTTGTTTGGTTCACTAATTGTGCAAAAGAAATAAAAGAAAATTAAATAAGGAAAATAAAGAGAAAAAAAGAAGAAGAAAAGAATTATCATTTCCCTTATGTTGTTTGGATCTCCTATTTGCACAAGGGAGGAAATTGAAATTCATTAGCAATATATTTACTTTTTTAACCTCATCTTCATAAGAAATGCTCAAAAGAAGCTATAACACTAATGACCAAGAATCAACAACACAAGCACCCTAGCAAACGAAATGGTTGATGATTTAGCAAAAAAAAAAAAAAAATGGAAGCTAACAAATTGCATTACATTTTGTGGTGTTTCAGGGAGTATGGAAGGGATTCCCATGGAGGTGTTTGTGGCTCTTAGATTGTTAGTTTCAAAGATAAATGAAGAACCATGGAAAGGGAAGGTTATTAATTTTACTGAGAATTCAAAGCTTCATTTGATAGAGGGGGATTCATTGCTTGAAAAGACAGTTTGCGAGGAAACTAGAATGGGGTTCTAGTGCTGATTTTCAGAAAGTGTTTGATAGGATTTTAGAGATTCCAATTAATAACAAACTGAGTGAGGATCAATTGATAAAAAGAGTTTTTGTTTTTAGTGATATGGAGTTTGATGATGCATGTGGAAAAATAAACTTGTGCTGGTCAAAGGTGGAAGACAAAGATAAAGTAGGGAGGCAGAATTTTCCAAGTGAACAAAAGATAAAAGAGAAGTGTTGAGAGAAAATTTAGAGAGAAAGGATATAATAAGGTGCCAAAGATCGTGTTTTGGAATCTCAAAACTCATCGTCTACTCCAATGGTTACTAATCAGAGTGGAGTGGCACTGGTGAGTGGGTTCTCAAAGAATATGTTGACTTTATTCTTGAAGGAAGGTGGAATTATAAACCCTGAAAAGATGATGAGGTTAGCCATTGCTAGTGAAGCCTACAAGAAGCTTATTGTTCATGATTAAGAATGTGTAACAGCCTTGCCAAATGCGAATTTTGCTATAAATAATTGGCGTGCCTTGTTTTGTTTATAGTTAATTGTCCTGTTCGATTCTAGATATGCTATAATATGAAGAAGTAAGGTGTTCATCACTATTAAACTAATTGCTAATTGCTAATTGTTTAGAGCTATAATTTATTTATTTATTTGAAATTTAAATTCTTTTTTAATTATAACTGATTGAATTTGTGACAATAGACTTTTTGGTTATGTAATTAGGGAATGACAATCATTTTTAGGTATGTAAAGATAATGGTTTATGCACAATGTATGAGCTATAGGAAATTAAGATAAATGAGCAGTTAGGCATCACTAGAGGAATGTTGAACAAATGAAAACAGAACATTGCACTGAATCAAAAAACAAAGAATAGGTTCATTTCATTAATAATGAAAAAAAGAAGCAAAGAAGTACAAATTTTGATGAATTTGAATATGTAGATTCAAATACGTAGAACATTCAATAACACAGAACAATTTTCTGATAGAGCTCCCCTGAGAAATATTGTTCCATCATAGCCACATTATCAATAATCCTATCATTCTCCAAGAACAATTTTGCCAAATTCTTGGAAATTCCATTAACAAGCGCCACTCCTTTCTAGTTTGAAGGAACAGTGTAGCAGAAGAGTCTTTAAGGCAGACACCTTAGTGAAACCTGTCCCTGAATTTCCCTACTATCACTTCATAATTTGTCTATGCAAATTAGGCACTTTAGTGAAACCTTCCTCCCTGAATTTTCTTACTATCACTTCATAATTTATCTATACAAATTAGGCACCTTAGCAGCTTGCATCACTTTTAATCCAAAGTCCATATGAAAGCTATGCAAATTTATGCATCATATACAACAAGTAATCCTTGGCTTCTTAGTTGGACATCCAAAGAAATTTCTCACCTTAGTTAGATTTGTAGTAAGGAAGTCATATGTTATGTAGAGAAGATGCATATCAAGTTCAAGCATCTTCAATTCCTCGTACACTTCACTCTCTGAATAAACAAGTTGGCGTGTCCTTTGTGCAATTTCATTTCTTTTTTTAGTAATAACGTTTCCTTCCTTAAGCATAATGTCACATCCCACATTATAGGGCTGTGACGGTCCTAGGGTACGGGATTAGCTTTCGCAACCAGTACCACAAAGAATCCCAATTACATACTATTTTAATTAACCATTTTCACAATTTTTTTTTAACTCCCTAAATTATGCGGGAAATCGGACATAGTCTCCCCTAAAATATTAACATTTACCTCCTACAAGAACAGTTTAAAACACTCCCAATATTATTCATCTAGTCTTAACCATTCTCCAACTCAATTAATAATTTCATTCACAACCAAACTATCAAATCCAATTCATGCAACTAATTTATGTCACAAATACCCATGTTCTTTTTCATAAATGATTTGATAGAATATAAGCCCATCTTAACGTATCCCTACATACCATTAAGATGTGCCTCTATCCTACCGATGCATTTTCATCACAAAAGTAGAGAAACATACCATGGCGCACCTGTGCTATAATATCTGCCATTTTGAAGTGTATTTATTGATTTTATATGTTTGGAGAATTTTAAAATTTTAAATGAGAATATTGGAATAATTCAGAAAACTTTTGTTTTGGGTTGCAGTAGAATTCAGTGTTGATCATTTCTTGCTCCTAAAGACATAATTTGATAAAGTGTAAAACATAAAAGTTGTTAATTTATGTCTTAGCTATAACTCTGTAAAATAGTTTGATAAAATTCTGTGTGTGTGATAAGTTGTGTCTATTTGAGCAAGACTAGTCTGGTTGAGAATTTCTGCAGGGATGCAGTGTTTGTTTGGAATTACTGGGAGTGACTAAGGTAGAATTAACTGAAGTGGTGAACATGAAAAATGTTTCTTTGTGTGTTGAGATGATGCCTGTAAAATTTCAAAATTTTTGGGTCAGTGGATCTCAGTGGAGAGTGTTTTGTATCAGGACTGTTCGGTCAGACTTTGAGGCAGGAGTCTGGGTGACATTTGGAGAGTCACCACTATCTGAATGTTGATTTGTTTGATGTGAAAATTTGGATATGTTGTGTTTCTGCTTGTTGGTTGTAAGTGGCAAGAAGAATTGGCAAGTTTGAATTTTTGTAGCTCATTTGCGAGCTGGCTTAAAGTGGGATGTTCAGGCAAGAGTTAACTTAGAAGCATTTGGTTATGGAGAGCCAGCCTTTAGCTAGAAGGCATTTCGCAAGCTGGCAGTGCGAGGCGGCATTATGGCGAAGTGGTGAAGAAGTTTTGGCGAAGAGCTTTGGCGAGAAGCTAAGGCGAAGAGCAGTTGGCGAAGAGGCACTATGCGAGGAGGCATTGTGCGAAGAGAGATGTGCGAGGTGGCAGTTCGTGAAGAAGCAAAGAGGCAAAGGAGCATTGTCAAGGTGGCTTATGCGAGGATGAGTTGCGAGGAGAGTCTGACGAGGCAGCATACGCGAGGTAGCATATGCGAACTGGAACGTGCGAGGCAACAATGCCGGATCAAAATGGCGAACTGGCAAGTGCGAGCTGGGAATGCGAAGTGGGCATGGCGAGCTGGTTAGGCAAGGTGGCCATGCCGAGGTAGGTCTCGCGAGACGAGCTGGTCAGCGCGTTTCTGGGCAGAGGCTTATTTAACCCCAGTAACCAACAGCGATTTTCATGATTTTTCTTTCTTCCTTCCTTTGTCAATTTCAGTCTTTTCTCAAATTTGTTCCATATTTTATTCTAAGGCATTAAGTCTTAGATTAATGCAATAGACTTCTAGATTAGTCTATTATTAAGGCAGAATCATCAATTTAAGCAGAGTTCGCAGAAAACTCAGTTTGAAGGAAATAAGGTAAATTTTCTTCCTAAGCTATTTTCTTTGGATTTATTTAAGTCTATGGGTTAGGATAATTAGTTCGGGGTATATAGAATTTATTGATAGTGATCTGAAGAAATTAATGGTAATTAATGTGGGAGAATTTTTGGAGATTAAACTGCTGTGAACAGTAACTCCGAAATTTAATATGGAATTTAATGCAGTTTTCTTTAAAAGAATTAATGGGATATTGTTAAGAATTAGGAATAAAGATTCTGAGATAATTAATCTATAGAAATCATGAGGAATATTGTTGAATGGAGGAACCCTAATATTTGTGTTTTAGGAAAATGTCTTAGGAGGAGAAATTCAGAATTTGAATAGGAATTAAAAGTGGGCATATTGCTAAGAGGAACTTAAGGAAATTTGTGTAAGAGGTAAGTATGAACACTTTGTTTGATTTCCATTCTTTGAAAGTGATACAACAAATTATTTATTTGCCTTTGTTATTCTATTGTACATAAATGTTCATAAATTTTATATTGTAAAGGGCTTGATCAATATTCTTGGATCAAGTTCATATGCCTTTGCTTGTGAGCCCGAATTGAATTATTGTTATATAATAATGGTCTTGCGACCAATATGCTTCCTATGAGATTGAAACCCCATGACTCATGGATATAACGCTCTTCCCAATGAGAGTAAATTCATTGGTCCATTGTGCACTTTGGGAGCCCAGCCGATAGGGTTTTTTATCGGTGTTCCACCTAGAGGGGGCCATGAGCTCTAGGCGCATGCCTGGCCAAGCATGTGTGCACGTTAAGGTAGCAAGGCTACCGATACGTATGTTATGATATGTGATCAGTTCTTC
>CANXYC012350436.1:0-47167 GCA_948193065.1 Aleurites moluccanus | reverse complement strand
TATATATATATATATATATATATATATATCAATATTTTCTTCATTTTCAATTTGTTGTTCCTTGACGGTTGAAATTTGCTCCATTTTGAAAATTTACACTGTTCGTCTCATTTTCATGAATTGTTGAAGTTGATCTTCGACTTGTAGTCAGTTATATGTGTTAATGTTTTTTTTTTTTTTTAGGTTAATATCCTACTATTGGTTTAATATTTTTCTCATAATATTCAAAAAATGAGATTTATTTTTAATTATACATTGATTAAATCATTTTTTATTAAATTAAATTATAATACATCGAAATATAATTTATCATATTTTTCTGAATAATAAATTTATGATCGATTCATCTTTCAGTGTTTAAAAAAATAAATTATAAATATTAAATCTGTATTTTATATTTATTTTTATTAATTAATTAACACTAACTCTATAAAATGAGAATAAAATTACAATATATTGAAGAAAGAATTAATATTCATCCGGTATTAGTTAGTAGTCAACTATCAACAATGGTAAAGAATTGATTTTCATCTGTTACAAGTTATTAGTCAACTAACAACAATAGTTGCATTTAAGTAACTATGATATTTTAATTAATTAATTTTAACTTATCGCAAATTATAATTATAATTTTTTTATTATATTTCAATGAAATTTAAAAAATATTATAATATATTAATAATTTAACATGGTACTAAAATGATAAGATTATTTATTTTTGAATAAATATTTAAATAAATAAATCAAATGAATGTCTAAATTTGTACTATAATTTTATTATTTATAATTATAAAATATATTAAAACTAAAACTTAATTAAAAATGTAAGACATGAATAAAGTAATGTAAAAAAAGATTAAAAATAAATATGAAGTACATTGGTCAGCTCCTAATAATTAAGCACCGTAATGATTAATCAATATCCAGATATTACATGGTTATAAAATTATATAAAATTATTAATTTTTCTAAAATATTTATTTATTTATTTATTTTTAATATTATCTAAAATATAAGATAACGTAATAAAAATTTCATATATGTATTTGTGTATATTGAATTATCATATAATATAAAAGAACTTATTAGTATTTGTATAAGATATTATTTTCTCTTTTTTTCATGTATATTTGCATATAAATAGGTACATTTTTATTCATTATATATAAATATAATCATATAATTAATACTACCTAAATTATTTATTTTTTTAGAAAAAAATATAAATTAATATTTGAAAAAACATATTATAAATTCCAAATTTTAGACATATTTTACGATCAAATATTATAATTATATCATTAAATTTATAAATAAATTTATTGAACTATTATTAAATTTTTCATTAATTAATCTATTAATTGATTTGAATTAAATTGCTCTATTGTGATGAGGTGGCAATTTTTTTTTATAAAAAATATAAATTTTTATATTTTCTCTTTCTTCTCTCTTTTCTTTCTTTATGATATAAACCATATCATGAAAAAAAATATCTTTGCTAAATGATTAATTAATTAATTAATTATCAGTCAATAATTAAAAATAAAATCAAGTGGATTCTACCGACAATTTTTTTTCCATTTAGTGGGTAACTTCGGCTTATGATCCTGGACCTTGAATCTCTAGAAGTTCTTTTTACGATAGAATCCCCGCCTGCAACATGTAAATCAGTCTATTATAACTATTGATTAATTTTAAGAATCTATGTAATATAAATAATCATAAAATATTATAAAATTTATTTATTTATTTGATATGATAAAAATGTTCATTTTACTTTTATTGAAATTCAATATTATAAATAAATTATTGAAATAATTTTGAGGGTAATAAATAAATTAATTAAAAGTATTTAATTTTGTTTTCAAGTGCAAAAGGAATCAAAATATGAAATTTTGTTATTAAAAAATACAAAAAAAAAAAGAGAAAAAAATCTGAGGATATTTTGGTCATTTAACAACCACACACTCCCTCGTAAAATTTTTCCTATTTAAACTCCGCAACACACGCTCTGTCTCTTCAATCTTATTTATTTTTTCTTCCGAAAATAACCCAAATAAAAGCCGACAAAAATGGATTCCACCTCCGAACCACCACCGACGTTCCCATTACCTTCTCCCACCGCCACTGTGGACGACGGCGGAAGATCCTCTTTCTCAATCTCAATCTCCACCGTCCATCCGGACATTCTCCAAACACATGTCCTTACTCGTCTTGATGGCCCTTCCCTCGCCTCCGTCGCTTGTGCCTCTGCTGAACTCAACTTTCTCGCTTCCGAAGAAGACTTATGGACCGATATTTGTCGGTCCACGTGGCCATCTACTGACAGGCCACGTTTACGCCAAGTGATTTCTTCTTTCCCTACCGGTCCTCGCTCCTTCTTCTCCTCCTCTTTCCCTCTTCTATCAGTCGTCGACGACGGTTCCACCGTTTCGCCTCTCAATCCTTACTGTCCATCTGAACTGATCTCTGCCGTCGATATTTATCACCGGAATGAGCTCATTTTGAGTAGAGTTGTGGAGACAGAAACTGAGTCTGGATGGTTCCGGTGCTCTCCTTTTAGAATCGACATGCTTGATCCAAAGGACACATGTCCGACGAAAATACCGCATCCGGGAACTGAGGACGATCGCCGAAAACTGGCCGAGGACTTGACTTTAAGCTGGATTTTGATCGACGCTGCCGGACGGCGAGCTATGAACCTTTCCAGCCATAAGCCCGTGTCGGTGCAGAAAAACTGGCTGAGCGGTGAGGTGCAAGCTCGGTTTAGTTCAATCTTAGCCGGCGTGAAAGGATCCTCCTCCGAGTTTGTGCAGTGTGGAATTCTGGTCACGTGCGGAGCAGGTAAAGAGGGGGAGGAAATGCACGTGAGGGAAGTGAGCCTGCAGGTAGAGGATATAGATGGAATGTTCTTAAATGGTAAGGAGAGTTTGGGAATTTTGCATAGTTCATTCGAGGGCAAGAAGGGAATTAAAGGAAGAAAGATAGAGGAAGGAAAGAAAAGGTACGAAGGATTTTTGGAAATGAAAAGAGGGAGAAAAGAGAGAAAGTCAAAGATTGAAAATACATTAGACGTTTTGTGTGTAGCTTTTGGGGTCCCAATTTTTGCTTCTTTGGTGTTATGTGTTGTGTTGAGATAATATATATATTTTTTTAATTTAAATATAAGAGTTCAAAAAAAAAAATTGTACAAAAAAATTAAAGAAATTGATACTTAAAATATTCATAGTTTTGAAGTTGTTTTCAAAGCTGCCTGAGAGAGGTCTAGTGTCTGAATTCCATTAAAATAACTAGATGGTTTTAGCTTGGGCATGGCCTGTGTTCTCTCAAATTCATTCAATAGGCAGCCAAATGCGTGCTATTTCTCAAGCTTCCACATATATAAAAATCTAAAAATCCTGAGAAGAGTTTGTTTGGTATTGTTGTTAAAGAGCTGCTGTAGAGAAACAATGTCTCAAATATGCTTGTCAAGGACAATTAAAAATGGGTTTTAAAATAGATTTGATATGTTTTGGTCGTAAACACTTTAAAATAACTTAAAAAAGACAGTAAACTGCATTTTGGAAAGTAAAACAAAACAGACAATTATGCTACTTGTTCAACACTTCAGAATCAATGTTCCAGGTGCCAAAAATGCTGGGAAGCATTCTTTGCTGCTGATTCTTAGCAGCTGGCAGAAATCTATAGCAAGCATTAATACTAATGGTCAGAGACTGATGCAAAAATTTAATACTAATAGTCAGACACTGATGCAAAAATTAATGAAAGGGGTACAAAAATTATTTGCAAAGAGACTTTTTTACTTTTATACTGTTTTGAAATGAACAGAGCAATTATTAAATTAGAAAGTGTATTTATTACTTATTAGTTATCATTCAATTATGTTTTAGAATAGAGGTTAAGAAAAAATTATTAATATGTAAATTTACTGTAATTATAACAAAAGGAGGATATTACCAATTAATATATGATAGGTATTCATAAAAATAAAATATAGAACTCAAAAACAATATACTTACATAAAATTGATTTCAAGAAAATAATATACATATTAAAGCCAATAATTATTAGAGAATCTAAATTTTAGTAGAGAAAAATATCTAAATACATCAGTTTTGTAATTAGAACAATTCAAAATGATTTATGTAAATGAATGGACATACAATAATTAAAAATTGGAAGCAATTCAGTAAAATACTAAAATATATTGCAAAAAAATTTTTTTTTTTAAGAATTTTCAAAATTCAAAGGGGCACTTAATCCCTTCTTGACTATATTTACATCCGTCTTTAATAATACTGTTCTCAAACCAAGCGTCACTTTGCTCCAAATAATCACAACAAAATTCTTTAATGTTTAATATTTTTTGGGGTGTTTGGATAGATAATTAATAATTATCGATTTAATTTGAGATAAAAATATCTTTTTATGTTGACAAAATTATAATTGACAATAGTAATTTTTATTTACTACCAGATTTTATCGATTTAAAAAAGATGAATCGACAATTAGTTTTTATCCAAACACTCGATAATTTCTCAATTACTGATTCGTGTATTTTTAAACAATAATTAAATTTTGTAACCGGATATCCAAACACCTCCTTAGTCAATTAATATGACTTGAATAAGACGGACAATTAGGTTCCAACTGATAATTGAAATCAAACAAGAATTATTCGTGTGCAAAATTGTATTAGTCTAAATCATATTTCTATAAGCAAACAACCAATATCTGGAACCCACTACAACCAGCATCTACCTAACTAAGCCTATAATAATCATGTCATTAATTGGTAATTCACTATCTGGTTTTACATTTTATGATGTTTACCATCTGCAGAACAGCGAGAATAAATTACTAAGTTTTAACTGAGAATTGGCGTGTATGTTATTTAGTCTTTCTGCAAGTGTCCACGAGACCTTGTATTCTCACAGTTCAACTCTCAGTCCTCTAGCAATTGGCATTCCACCACCATAATTCATTTTGGGCTTTGCATAATCCACGAAGATAACTCTTCCATTCAGTGTCTGCCACGCATAACTTGTTATTTCTGAAATATTGGGTTAAATTAAAAGGAGAACGGAATTAAGAATTACCTTTCTATTCATCTCAGTTAGAGCTGTGTAGGCTTCATCTTCTGATGCAAAAGTTACAAAACCAGACTCTTTTGATTTTTGGGAGAGACCATCTTTTACAAATTTAGCTGGGAAAAAGAAAAGAAAAGAAAAGAAAATCGTGCTCCAGTTGATAAAGCAATACTAAGTGAAGTTAGCGCAATAGTACTGCAGTAAAGCAATCTCAAGGTACCTTCAACAACTTGACCGTACTGAGAAAAAGCTTCTGATAAGCCATTATCTGTGGTGGGAAATGACAGTCCTGCGAGTTTATGACACAAAAGTTCAAGGTGATATCAATTATATCTATAGCCAAAAGAGTTAGAATAAGAATAAGGCAATTCACTTGGTAAACCAAGTTTTTTTAGGCATCCAAATTCTAAAATAATCAACAGAAATTAACAATTACCATGAAAAAGAAAAAGGTTACGAGCAATCTTTTAAGAAACATAAATGATATAAAATCCATAGATACAGGGGCAAGAACTACCAACACGCCTGCTAATAACAAATATTCAATAGAAGCAGATGTAACGTCAAAAATTGATGGATGGGAAATAGAGTAATTTAAAAACTGCTTCTTGCAAATGATCACCCAGAAAAGAGGAAATTTTTTAACTAAATCAGCATTTTATAGATGCTACTTGAAAACCCATAAATCATGAATCTAAATAAAATGTTATTTGCACATGAATTAGCTCAACTATATAAATTAGAAGCATAATGCTGCGTTGGAAAAACTCTTTCTATCAATAGAACTGAACTGAATTCTTGCACAAGAATTATTCCAAATATTATGAAAATAGATAATGAATTCAATTTGGCTTATTTTCTTAATTACCTGTTTCTATTTAATAATATTTAATAGTATTAAAATTTCTGGAGATTATGATATATGTCTATGTAATTTAACAATAAATCAAATCTTAATTAAATTAAATTTCTGTGAAATGAGATGATTTCTATTTACTTTAGTATCATTTTTTCTTGATACTAAAAGAATTGAATTCTATACAATATCTCATTACAGACATGAAAATTGATATAGAAGAATACATTTGAATTGAATTCTTGCAAAATTTGAGTTTCCAAACAGGGGATAATAAAATAAATCAATAAAAAAAACAGACAATGTGTTGCCATTGAATTATAATTGATTGAAAAGTAAATTATGAACTGGGAAGCAACTAAATTCATAAAAAGACCTTGAAATTAGTAGGCAGATTTGTTTCAAAAATTTCTACAAACACTTTAATCGGAAAAGTACAAAATTGATAGAACAAGCATAGATTTTTTCAGCAATTAAAATTAATTAAAGAAAAATAACTCCAACGATTTGTTTTTGGCCGTAATTCAACTAAACGCCGCCATTTCACGGTTGTGTGTCTGTGTGGGAGAGACAGAGGAAAGCAGGGGCTGGCGCTACAATTTTTAAATATATGTATATATATACGCTATATGTTTTTTAATAAATTTCTCAAAATTTTTAAATATATATATATATATATATATAATTTTTTTAATTAATTTTCTAAAAAATTTATATATAATTTATAATACTAAAATATTCTAATAATTTAATTTTATCATTTCTAATAATATTAAAATTATATATAAATTTAATATTGATCCTCTTAAAAAATTATATATAATTTGAAACTAAATTTCTTACTAATTTAACTTTAGCAATTTTTTTTTTAGTTACTCCCCTGTTTTTAACCCTAATCATTTCATCAATTTCTTATATATTATAACTTTTCATCCAATCAATTTGAGTGGCCTTTCAAACCAAATTATACAGAAGATTAGTATTTTTTTTTTTTTAAATTAAAAAAAGGAAATTTCATTAGAAAAGTACATTTGGAAAAATAAAGCAAAATACAATACTTCAAGGACAATACTCTCTCCATAGACTTGACCTCGTAATGCTGATACCACAAGAAATAAATTCCTATATATTAAAGGTGAGGCATTTAAAGAAATATTTAGTTACTATATATATATATATATATATATATATATATATATATATATATCAATTAATAATCTTTGATTAGCTTTGATTTCTTATTCTTTCATCTTTACTTATTATGCTGTTTTTCTTTCAACTATATACTTTTAAGCTTCCGTTTCGATATATTTTTTTCTTATTAGAATTAATTATTATAAAATCTATGTATTTTATCATATTATATTAAAAAATTTCTATTTTTTTAAAATTATATTATAAAGTCTTTATATTTTAATTTTATTACACTTCAAAATTTTTCGATCGATATTTCATCATTTTTTCATTAACCAATAATATAGAAGTCAAATTTTAAATAAATTATTATATTTATTATCCAAAATACCCTTCCTTGACAGCTATATGTGCTTATTTGTAATGGAAAGGTGGTGGTAGTGAGATGGTTTAATTTTAGTGTAATTGAAATTAATAAAATCTAAATGAAAATTAGAATGAAAATAAAAAATTTTATAAATTTTTTATATAAATTTAACAAAATTTTAATAAAACGATCTCAAATTTATAATTTTAAAAACATAATTTTTTTTTAATATAATATGATAAAATATAAAAATTTTATAATAATTAACCCTTCTTATTATATATTTTGTAATTTTTCGTAAGAATATAATTAACATATTTGTATACAATTATCAATATAATGTAATAAAGTAATATTTATTTGAAAAATTTTTATCTTGCGAAAGAATGACAATAAAAAAATCATGATGGAATTTGATCAGTGATGGTACGAATTTGATTTAGTTTCAAAAGACCAGGCATGATACTGTTAAATTCCATCTTGTTTTACCATATTTCCAAATCCAATGCGCCCTATTGGTCAAATATTCCAAAACACAAATCAAAGACAGCTATAAAAATTAAAATAACAGATCAGAGACTGAGCATAGGCAAACTTCATTTCTTACACATTGTCCTTGACCCTTTGCTAACACAAATTTAGACCCAACTAGCACTCTTCTACAGAAACCTGAAAACTGAAATCTCCCGATATCCGAAAATTCTATTCCCTACTATTACAACATTCCATTGAATGGGAGACACCACAATACTGAACCAATCCAGCTAGTAAATCACTTTGAACTTGACACTTTGCAATGAATATTAACAAGCTCACTGTAGGGAATTACGCCAGCAGCATTATTTCTATGGCTAGAGCTGTACACCAAACTCATATTACAAGCTTTCTGTACTTGGTCAGGCTTCTATGCCTCTCCAGTAACTCAAGAATGATGCACCTTCAGCAGTGCTTGATAAAACATGTCAATGAATTTATCATCCTGGGAAAGAAAGTAACTAAACATGTTAATGGAGGTTTGTTCTATTTTTTGAAAAAAAAAAATTGATATTTTAAAAAATCCACACCAAAGAGGATACGAACATTTTACAGATCGTTTTCAAACAAAATTTTCAAATCCTCAGTTCTCTAATTCCTGTTCATTCACTGTCGCTTTGCCTCTCACCCCCTTCCACCCCTATGTTAACTGCCTTATTTAGCATTTTATCTGTCCTACTATTACAACCCTAGATTCAAGCGATATAACAAGTCTACCACCTGTTTTGGCAGTCATTCCTTCACTGTTCCACAAACACATAATACCACAATAAGAAAATCACAAAGATGGCCTGCACATGAGAGAGAGACAGAGGAATATGACCAATATTACCACAGACAGATTGTCTGAATAGGGAACCAGTAGATGTCAAAGCATATCACATTAAAGTTCACCGCCTACAAGAGTAACCTTTCCAACGATGCAAAAGAAGCAAATATCAATTCATCATTACTCAGTTCCATGAATAAGTCATGCAGACTTCTTCATGGAGACCAAAGAATTACATGATAATTTTATCCCACTCATGTAACACTTTTCAGAAGTCCTAAACCACTAGATTAGTTGCAAGTTCATCAGCTTTAATTTCTAATAATTAAGAGTGCATTAACAGCAAATATTTAACAATTAGATCAGATGGAAACAATTCTTTCATATAGTCTGCATGAAGCTAGCATTTCTGAAAAAGAAAATACAACTCCAAAATTCTATAAACACCCACCCTCATTCTCAACCTAACACCCACAAAATCATAAGATACTTATCCACAGCCTGCTTAAAAACATTTTCTGTTGACAAGCATCAATTAGCTTGATCCAAGCAAGAAAGCACAAGAAAGCCCCTAATGCACTAACATTTTATGTTTTTACCACTCAAAGAAAAGATGAATGCAAAGAAAAAGTTGTTTTTATTGGCAAAAAATAAAGACCAGAACAATCACCTACTAAACATGAGGAAATCACAAAATTGGGAAATAAGAAAAAAGAAGAGAAAAGATAAAATACCTGAACGAGCATTAAAAGTGCATCACGGACTTTGTCTCTGTTAATAACAGGTGCAGTGGTAAGAGAACTAGGAGTCAGAGATGGTGGTGGAGTTGGGGGTGGAAAGGGCTGAAGCATTGGGGTGCCATATGGGCGTTGCAGATTTAGGGGAGGATGAAGAGCAGGAGCTGTAGGCAGAGGTGAAGAGATAGGTGGAGCCACTGAAGCAGATGAAGAAGGTGGAGTGAAAAACGAAGAGGGCTTCACAAGATTAGTAACCCGATTGCTACTGATGATTGGATCAGGATTGTCATGATTGACTACAGAAGTAGGCAAAGATGAAAGAGGAAGGGACGGTATTTGAGGGGTTTGTGAAGGAGGGGGAACAACATTAGGTGTATGGGAGGATAATGGGACAGTGGCGGAAGAATGATAGGGTTGCCTTGAATTTGATAAATTTGTAGCACTACTTCCAATATTCATAGCCGCCTGCAACAATAGTGTTTTTAAGAAACTAACTTCTCAGGGCAGGGACATGATGGACATAATAAAGGCTAGCAAAAAAGATATTGGAATAAGACTAGCTCAGCATCATAAACATGCATGCAACTACCAATTCTCACATGAGTTACTTTTAGAATAGGATTTGGAGCATCAAGCTCAATTATTCATAAAATTAACCGTGGGTCACATTTATGTTTACCATGTAAAATCTCATCTAGATGATATTTTCTAGATACTGAAGATGATACTAATGCAATCTTGACCGCTTAAAAATGTGGGTAAATATGGATCTTCATCTTCTTCTTCGGAAGACGTTAGGAAATTGTTTTGCATACCAAAAGCATACAACACAAATAACAATTTAATGCAACACCACATGCTGCAAATCATAAACTGGTTTTCCACGGCCTAGCTATTGCATTTTTGATACATTTTTGAACTATGAAAGCCATTTATTGGAATTTCATGCGATTGCCTTTGTAATTATATTTCTTTACTAAATAAGGGAAGTTATGTAGCAATCTCAAGATTCACATTTAGTTCAAATAATTGTATCCCTTTTACAAGAGACACATTTCCTATAGTGTTAAATCACACTTATCCATGGGGAACTCACATGCAGGACAGAGTGATCTTACATGTCTACAATATGATGCATAGAAGAGCTTCCCAATTCAATAAATGTCCCCAGGACCACCAGAACACCTGCTTTAATATTACACCCACATGTACTAGTTACTAGGTAAGGACATGATTCCTGGTGCTGATAATAATCTGTAGCGCCAATATATAAAATAATAAAAGTAATAGTTAAAACAACAACATATCTAGGCATTTGAGATCTTCCAAACATGAGATTCATAATTTCGACTAGAAAAGCATACAATTCTGCAATGATCCTAAGACCAAAAGAGTCCAGAATGAGAGAGAAAGCAGCATTTGCATGCAATTAACTCAGATGCATTATCAAAATAGCAGATTGTCAAACCAAAAATTTTCAGAAAAACAGTAGGCTATAGGCACATACGCTAAAGAAATTCTCAAACGAAGAATCTTCAGGACCATCAGTTGCAGCAGAGACAGTTGATGAGGGCTCCAAAGGGCCTTCAATTACTGACATGCTTGGAACTGCTTCAAGCTCCTCAAATTCACTGCAATATAATACAGTTAAACATAAATAAAATAGAATTAAGAAAAGATTGAACACCAAATTTGCAGGAAAAATAAAAGTCCATAGGACGAAATTTCAGCAATAAAAATCATTCCATGTTAAACTCTGTGAAAAACCATAATCATATGTGGGCCCTATAGTAACATTATGAAAATCAAAACATTCTTCGGACAAAAGAGAAAGAACCCCAGAGGAATAGCTTAAAGGATACATGCCCACTTACTCTTTAAAGAAGAAATAAACTAGAATAGTGTTTTTTTATTTTAGAATCTTCTTATACAAGCTTAAAAAAGATCACATTTTCCAATCAACAGCATGTGTGCGTGAGCAGGTGATTGGATGCATCTGCATGCATGGTTCGCATATCATGAAATTGAGGCTTCATGAGGTATTTAATTTTGCATTGAATATAGTCTAAAAAAGTTATTACCTTTTGCTTGAAGACACCTTTAGCTTTGGGGGAAGCTTTGAGTATGCATTAAGTATCCTGTAACAACAAAAGCATCAAATGCTAACTATTAAATCCTACCACCTAATGTTAATGCAAATACTTGATGGTTTCATGAAAGCACTCAAAAGTTTCCACACCAAAGAAAAAGAGAAAAAAAAACTCTCTAAAGTTTATTGAGATTTGAAGTCCCAAATTTCCTCTATTGGTTTAGTTATCATTGTTAATTGCAAATTTTATGAATCAAAGCCAATATATCGAAATATGCTCCTATCTTCCCTAATTGAATTCTCTCAACTTCTAACGAGGCCAATTTATAACCAAAGTTATCTAAATATGTATGTTCATATTCATAGTTCCTTCTATCCACCTGATACCCATTGGATATTTAGTATATCTAAATTAAAAGTTAACATCTAAAATCAATCTAAATAGATTAAACAAGAATTATCATACCTATTAAAGAGATTGGCAACTTCCTCGCATTCACGTGAATTGTAAAACCAAATACCATTAACTTCTTGGGCTGCATTTCGATATAGTAAATAAGGCACTTGGACTTCATACTCAAAATCTCCCAATAGATTCTCTACTAGGTTTTCTGTTTATACAAAAGGATAAAATATTTCAATACTATGATGATGCGAATAACTATATATGATAGCAAGCATGGTAAAAATTGGTTGAAAGAGGTTTGCATTCAGTGGATCAAATAATTTTGAGGTAAAAAATAAAGTAGCATTCAATTCCCACCAAACAAGTAGAAGAAAGCCTATCACATGGCTACAAAACAATCTTAAAACTGGCCATAAAGCATGATGGAATTGCAGCCAATACTACAGAGCTGCCATATCAACAATCAGAAAGACATGTGTATGTACACACACACACACACACACACACACACATATGCATATCTACACGAACCTGTATTTCGCCGATTCATGACGATGAACTGGAACCGGGGCTGAGTATTCCTTTAACAGCAATAAAAACAGCAGTACTAACATTAGGTCACCAGGATTCATCAAAATCGTGAATAAAATCCATCAACACAGGGTAAGAATCAAACAGAGAGTACCTCTTAACTACAAAGAGAGATCCTTCAACGTCCTTTCGACTCTGCAACAGCAAAAGGGTTTTTCAAAGAAGAAAATAACAAATCATTAATGAAATAACTAAAAACACAAAACACAAGTCTAGAACGAGGAGTCCTCAAATTTTCCTACATTTTTCTCGAGCGCCAAATATACAAAGAAATCTAAGAATCGGACAACATACCCATTGGTTACTCTCGATATTGAACTCGTAGAAAGTGACATGAGCGGCCGTGATCAGAATCTCTTCGATAAAGGGATCGATTCTCTGGAGAACTGTGAGATTGAGCATTTTAGTGCTCTGTTGATCCAGATTCGGCATCAATTTTCCCGTCTGAGACATTTTTCTGATCCGTTATACAAACCCTAAAACCTACTTGACTAATAATTATCTCTATTTTCCCGGGAAAATTGCTAGAGAGAGAGAGAGAGAGAGAGAACGAGAGAAAGTAACCCTGAAGGCATAAAGTTCTGTTGTAGTGATGGCCTAGTGAAATACACTTAGCTCATACCTGTTGTTCATTGTTAGAAAGACGAAAATGCCCTTATAGATCTTAGTTATTTACTTCCTAAGTCAGGTTTTTTTTAGCTTTAATCAATCCATCGATTCGATTTAAATTAAACTAAATTTCTCAAAATCAAACAAATTAAATCAGAATTGTTAGAAATTAAATCGAACCGATATATTTAGTTTGGTTTTTAAATAAAAATAAATATAAAATTATTAAAAATATATATTTTTAAATAAATATATATAAATATAATATACATAAATATTTTGATTGATTTGATTATTTTTATTTTTTTAAGAAAATTAAACTGAAATAAATTAACCGAAATTCTAAAAGCATTTAATCAAAATCAAACTAAATTTTAAATTAAATCAAATTAAATTAAATTCAATTCAATTTTTAATTTATCAGTTTTTTCTCACCCTAGCCTTTTTTTGTTTGCAAGGAAAGAAAGGACAAAGAAGGAAGGAAATTTATACTCTCTTTAGGCCTTCTTTTAAGAGTTTTTTTTTATGTGAGAAAATAAAATGTAATCTTTAATGCATGGAATAGGAAGAAAAAATAAATAATTAACATATATTTCTGGTTTGAAAGTTTATGAAATAATAATGAATATTTTTAGTAATAAGTATTAGAAATATTTTATTTCATACTTTTAAAGGGAAATAAAATATCTGTTTAAAAATAATAAATTTTTTAGTATTTTTTTATTTTAAATTAATTAAATTTTCAAATAACGAATTTCTCTTATCTCATTTTATTTTTATTTTTCAAGTAAAATTAAAAGGACACGTTGCCCCCTTGATTTTTATAATTTATTCACATATAAAATTAAAACAATAAATTGTGCATTTCAAAAATAAAAAAACTTAATCCAAAATTAACATAATGTCTTTCAACTTAAATTCTCCATTTTTCATTTCCCTCCCTTTTTCTTACTCAGACAATTTACTTTTCAAATTTGAAAGAAATTATTAAGCTTACTAAGAAAATGGTTATAAAAGAAAAAGATATAGTATAACTCTTGATTTGTTTGCTTATAAAACTAGCGGTTAATTTTATTGGTAGTAACTACAATGGTTAAAAAGAGTATTTTCCTAACAAACTTATAATATTATCACCAATAACCAACGCAAAAAATAAAGAAAGGGCATACACTGTTATTTTTTGCATTCGTTTCTGTACACGTATATTAATTTTATATTGAAATTTATTTTTAATTGAAATGAAAAATTTAAATATAAATAAAGAGTATTTCAATATTTTATAATATTTTAATAATAAAATAGACGAAATAACTAATTACATTGACATAATTAAAGTATATTGATTAATCAGTGAGTTTTTCAAAAAATAAGAATAAAAATATTAATTAGGTAAAATTTTATGAATTAAATAATAATTTATTAAAAATTAAAAAAAAAAAAATTTAAAATTCAAGGGAACACATACCTCTTACCCACACTTAATTTCATCTATGATTATCCCTTTTTAAAATTTATGTATTCATCACCTAATTATATAAGACAATTGAGTAAGAGTATCAACTAAGCTATTTTTAAGATAAGGTTGAAATATTTATATTATAGAAAATTTTTAAACAATTCTATGTGAAAAATATAAAATTTTTAAAGATTAAAGTGTGTTATAATATATAATTTAAATATTAATTATAATTATTTTTTAAATTTTTAGAAATTAATTTGATGAAATTTAAAACAATTATAGGTTAAAGAAAACCTATTTTTGATCTATTTATTTTTAAATTATTAAAAAAAATCCTAATAAAATTAGAATGTATTGTTAAAAAAAGACTGAATACATAATCCTAATAAAATTAGAATGTATTGTTAAAAAAAGACTGAATACATACTTTGACATTTAAACTTAATTTATTAAAAAAATAGTGTGACACTTTAAACTTTTAATGTATCCAATTTAACTCTTGAAATCATCAAATTTATGCTGGTTAAACACAAAATGCACACTTGTGTATGAGGATATGGAGCTTGATTGCAAGCGACCACGTAAAAAAGACTCTTTTAATGGAAGCTACGTCAATGTTTTATTGAAGTTCAACAATACCTCTGTTTGATTATCCAACTATATTGATGAGGACTGGAAGCTAATTAGCTTTATTTTGTTTGATTATGATAGTTAGGCATGATGACAGTGTCTGGAATCGTCGGTTTTAATTTTTAAATTTATTGAATTAAAATAAAAAATTTTATGAGGTGGTTTTAATTCGGTTTAAAAATTTTCGATTTCGAAATTATTTCAAAATAATTCTGATTTTAATTCCGATTTTAATTTCGGTTATGATTCAATATAATTTTAATATAGTTTGAAATTGAATTTATTAAAAAATATATAATTAAAAAAAAAAAAGCTTGAAAATTTAGATGATAATTGAGAAATTGAGATTAGAAGATAATAATAATGAATTAAGTAAGAATTTTGAAACTAATTAAGAGATAAAATTTGAAAGAGATTAATAGAAATTGAAAAAAATTAAGAGATTGTGAAGGAAATAATGAATCAAATTTAATATTTACAAGTATTTTCATTTTTTTCTTTCTAAATGTCCTTAGAAACTAATTATTTTATATCCTTAATTAGGTTAATTTAGTAAATTAGAAAAATAAAATGAAATAAAAAATTTAAAAATAAAAAGAAATAATCAATGTTGACTTTTTTGGTTTGAACCGAATCAAACCGTTTGTTCTACGTTTATGAAAACCGGAACCGAACCTTATAATAACGGTTTGGTTTCAGTTTAAGGCGGTTTTAGTTTGAGCCGGTTCAATTTCGGTTTGAGCAAGTTCAGTTTCAGTTTGAACTGGTTCGGTTCTGATTTCAAACCGAACCGTGGTCATGCCAAATGATAGCTATGTTATTATTTATCACCAAAATCTAATTTTTATATTTTGTAAAAATTATATCTTGTTATGCGAACTGGGTATCTGCAGAGTTACCGCAATGGAAAGAAGCAATGGGGATCTGAAAGTGAAGTAAAAGAAACATACACAGAGAATTTGATTGAAAGCTTTTGAAAGAGAAACTGGAGATAAACCATCTTTTGCAGGGGAATGCTTTGGTTATGTAGCAATAGAAGCTTAGTTTACTAGCTCACATACGCGTGAGGGTGCATGTTGTGTTTAATGAACACAAACTTAATTGAATTCATAGATAAATTAGATAAATTTGTAAAAATGTATCCTTATTATATAATATTAATATTTTTTTTCTCATATATTGATAAAATAACATTGAAAATGTTTGTATATATATAAAAATAATAATCAAATAATGTGGGATACATGCTCCACCTCCCCCAAATTCCTAATGAAATAGAGATGAAAAATTATAAATTTTTTATTAATTATTTTATAAAAAATGTTTTAGTCGCACAAAATTAAGAGTTTAGATTTGCAATGGTAAAAATATAAAATATTGAGTGGTTATTAAATTTCAAGATTAAAATTATTAATTTTAAAGGTTTAAGAAAGCTTTTTAACTTATTTTTTTTAATAATTTATTAAATTAATTAAAAAAAATTATAAAATTTTCCTTAATATGCATTTTGATTCATATAATTAATTCAAAATTAATCAATTTTAGCTAAATAAATCTTTTAATTTCAAGAATGCTTAAATACTAACCAATAACAAGTTTTACATAGATGAAAAACGGATTCATATTTGGGTAAGATAGCATATCTTCTCTTGAATTTTAATTTTTTTGTTTTTTTTAATTTTTGATAAATTACATTTTAGTCCATAAAATTAATATAATTAATATTTTAATCTCTATTTTTTAAAAAAACTCACCAGTTTGTTCATTTATTTTTATTTTTTCAATATGATTGGTCATTTTATTCATTTTACCGTTAAAATTCTATAAAAATACTGAAACATTTTTCATTTATACTTAAAAATTTTCATTTCAATCATAATTAAATTTTTTTTTTTAATATAATAATTTTTATGAAGTAAATTTTACAATTTTAATTTATGATTTCAGTAAACTATAATATTAATACTAATTTAATGATTTAATTATAAGTTTTAAATTTCACTAGAATAGTAATAAAATTCTAATCAGATAGAGAATTATTTGTCTGCATAAAGTTAAAATTTATACTTAAAATTTTTTATTTCAATCATAATTAAATTTAATTTTTTTTAATATAATAATTTATATGGAGTAAATTTTACAATTTGAATTTATAATTTTATTAAATTATAATATTAATAATAATTTAATGATTTCATTATAAATTTTAAATTTCATTAGAATAGTAATAAAATTCTAATCAAATAGAGAATTATTTGTCTGAACAAGGTTAAATTTTTAGTTCTAATTTTCAAGTCAATAATATTAAAAATTTTATTATAAAATTCACAAGTAGATTGACAGAAGTTTCATATCAACACTTAATAAATAAAGAGGAAAAATAATAAATTTGAAAGAATTATTTCTCAGACAATATAATTGTGTTTAGTTTTTTATTATTTACGTGTAAGTTTCTAATTTGATTTGTATTTTTTATGTAAATAGTGATATTAAGTTCTATTGATATAAAATTATGCTCCTTTTCTAAAATTTTTGAATCCATCCTTACATAAGGTGTGTCATCTCCTAAGTCTCGTTAGTAGAAATTGGTCAGTATGGATAATTTATTTTTTTGTGTTTCCATATTTTTGTATACATTATATTATTTATAATAAAATATTAATTATTAAAATATTTTAAAAAATAAATGATATAACGCATAAAAAAATAAAAAATAAAAAATAAGACACATAAAAAATAGAGTATCCGAACTATAAATAAATTGCATTTGATCTATAGGAGATTTAATTAGAAAAAAAAAATCAATGGGCAAAGATACACAAAGCAAAATGATTTTCCATTTCGATTTCTCCAATAATAAAAAGTAAATTACAACATCATAATCAACATCTTAATCACAACAAATACCAAATTAAGCAAACATCAAATAAGAAAACAAAAGCAAAATTAATTAATTAATTTAATTTTGCTTTCTAAGAGCCAAAGCAGACACCACAACCAACAACATGAACACAACAGCGGAAACAAAAGATGCCACCACAGCCCCACTGACTTGTTGGCAAAAATCACCAAATTGTTGGCAAATAGCTAGCCAATTTGCACTAGGGTTGCCATTGTGAGCTAAGTAAACTATGGCAGCGGCTGCGGCGGCAGCAGCAGTGTTTAGTGTTAGAGCCACCTGTAAAGAAGAAGAAAAAGAAATTTTTCAATATCAATATATTGCAAATAATTAATTTTTTTTTTGTAAAAAAATAAATTTGTATAATAGTTTAATAAAAATTACTGTGTCCAAAATGAGGAGAAGGAGCCTTAATCCAACAGCGTGTGGGCGAATAATTGCTACAATAGAGAAAGGTACGGAAAGGACTAAATAGCCTCCAACAATTGCCATTGCATACACAAAAAATCTGCAGGCATAGATATCTCAATTATTATTAATGTATAACATGTTTATAGTTATATATAAATAATCTTTGCAATATGTATTTGTTTGGCAATTGGTTTATTTGGGAAATTAAATTAATAAAGAAAAGAAAACTTAATCTTGGGTTGTGTAAAATATAATATAGAGAAGAGTTAGGATGACAAACTGAAAAGTGGGGAGATCATCATAACTAGCTTCAAATTGGAAGAATTGAGTGAAGAAGGGAAGAGTTTCATCACTAGCTCCCATGGTGCCAGCTGCTGCAAGGGCAGAAATTATAGCACCTACCCTTAAAAGTAAGTCAAATATGGCAAGGCCCTTCTTGTATCCTCCCTTTTCATTGCTAGATGAAGAAGCAACTCCTATTAGAGGTGCTTTGCCCTTAGCAGCAGCACTTGATTCAGCTGGAATATCAATTGTAGTTGAAGACATAATTTCTAGTTTTAACTAAGAAAAATGAAATTAATTAATTAAAGCAAGCTTTGCTTTGATGATTAGATATGGTATAATTAGAGAGAGACTCAAATAAAAGTTTGTGATGATATGAGCTTAATAGTTGAGCCTTATATATAAGAGAGAATTAGAGGAGTTGGTTAATTACTTGGTTGAAGAAATTCATTTATATAATTATATTAATTAGAATTGTCAACTATTAAACTATATTTTAATTAATTATCTACTTATTTAAGAATTTTTTGGTTAATATGGAAATAAAGGAGTTGTTGTTAACCATTTCCATTTTGATTAATTAAAAGGTTTAATTTGCTTTTTGTCACTTTTGATTATAAATTATAAAGCAAGTAGAAAAAGTGACTGTTCAAGCCCAAAGAATTAAGTTGACCAAATAATACTAACTAATAACTACTCAATTAGTATTTTTTTCTTAATTATAATTGTCATGGATTGGATGGATTAGAATCTCTAGCAAGTTTTTCTTCCTAAATTTCTATATATTTACATTAATTAATTATTATATAGATTTAATCCACTTTAAAATTCAAATCTCACTTTAATATTTATTGTTAAAATCTCTTCCCTAATATTGAATTCAACACAATTAACTAGATTTTTGAGAGAACTCATTATTCATTACCGCACTAATAATTAGTGATAAATATTAGCTGGTGATTGTTAATTAATAATTGATTATTATAATTATTTAATAAAATTATTTTTAATTATTAGCTGTTAATATATATTAAAAATAAATATTTTATTTTTATTTTTATTTAATAATTTAATAATTTTAGTCTTAAAAATTAAAAAATTAATAGTTTCATCAAAAAATTTATTAAACACTGCTAAATATTTATCTATATATTATTAGTTATATATGCATTAGTCCTCTCACAGAAATACAGTGGAGGACTAGGTTACTGAATGGGGATTAGGGACACCCAATTATTTTTTTTAATATTTATAATTATTTTAAATTTTAGATGATGATGATCATAACAATAATAATAATAATGTCCTCTCAAGTTTTATTATATTTTAGTTTTAATCATTTTGACTTTCGTTACATTCTTTCTTTCAGAGTCTTAAAAATTGAAATTTCTTTAAGCTTAAGGTAATCTCTACAAAGAAATTAATAATTAATGTTCCTTCAACTTTTATTATACTTTATTTTTTAATCTATATATCATTATATCAATTGAATTTCACATATATTTATATTTTAACTTTGGACCCTTAGACTTGGTACATATATAATATGGTTATATGTAGGGTGGCATCGGTATAGTTTAAAATATTATTATCAAATCAAATTAATATTTTTAATTTAAAAAATTTTCAAATTAAATTAAATTACCATTATAATTAAATTGTTAGTTTCGATTTAGTTTAGTTCGATTTAAATATTTTTGATTTATCGATTTCAAATATTTTTTTTATAAATCGTTATTATTTTATTATAAATTTAAGGAAAAATATCAATAAAATATTAATAAATTTTTTTTTTTTAAAATAATTCAATATTATGCAACCCAAAACTTATATATTTCATTAATTAGCTCACGCAAAATTTATATTTTTTTCTTAAAAATTAGGTATTTTTTTAATTTATTTTTAATTAATTTTCATGAATGAGATTTTTTAAAATTCTAAATTACTATTAGGTTTAGTTGTATATAAATTAAAATAAAATATATTTAATTGTAATAATGGTAAAAGTTAATATATATATATATATAATTTCGATTTGGTTTGATTTGAAACTGGAAAAAAAATATTTAAATCACAAACTAAATTAAATTTTTGGTTTACTCTATTTTTAAAACAAATCAAACTAAATAAATTGTAAAACTATTAATTTTGATTTGATTTGGTCGATTCGATAGATTTAGTGTCATATATTATGGAATTTTTATTTCTTGTATTACAAAATAATTAAATAATAATATTTAACTGCTTGATTATTAATTTGATATTCATACTATTTGATATAATTATTTGTTTAATATTTGACACATTTATATTGTATATAATATATTTCGAAAAAAAAAAACTACTAAATTATTAGTGAAATGGTGTCGAAAGCTTATGGTAACAAAAATTAGAAACAATGAATTTAAGGATTCATATATGTATACTAGCCATGTTGATTATAATTTTTACCAAGTGAAAAAGGAACTCTTCTTTTTTTTACACAAAAAATAGTATTTGGACAGAAAAATCGATGAAATGAATCAAATTTGAAAAGTGAACTTATGAGAAATGGATTGTCAAAAGGGTTATGAACTATAACAAGAAAAAAAAAAAAAAAGAGAAAAAGTAGTCATTTGAGTAGTGAAATTATCCCATTTTTATAATAAAATAATGATGTTATTCTCAATTTAATTCTGCTGGATTATGTAATTAATTGATTATTTATATATTTTTTTAATGAATTCCTCGTTCGATATTAATTATAAAATTTGATTTTCAACCATTAATTGCAGCAAATGCCAAATGTAAATTAAAGCTTCCAAATTTCATCCAACTTAATTAAAGCTTCCAAATTTCATCCAACTTAATACAATTAACTCAAATAAAAAATAAATTTTAGGTTAAATGGTAAATACTTATTTACACTAATTGTAGATATTTAGTTCGTATGTCTAATCAATAAACGATAATATATTTTAATTAATATAATTTTTTTATTTTTTATTTTTATCCAATAAAAAGATAATAATATTATTTTTTATTTTATATATTATTTTTTTATTAAATAAATGTATACACTCAATATAAATAAGTCTGAATGATTATGAATATATATATATATATAATTTACCAAATATAAACAAATTAATTATGTAAAGTAGGAGACATTAATTAATTTTCTATCCAAAATAATTAATATATAACATTTTGAAACCCACTATTTCTCATTTTCTTTCTCTCCAACATACAAAAAAAATATAATTCAGATCTTTTATTTTATTTGGTGTTTCATCTCTCATCTCATATATCTTTTTATATATTATATTATTAATAAAAAATTGATAATTATCAAAATATTTTAGAAAAAAAAAAGTTATATACATAAAATTATAAATAAAATATTAAATGAGACTTGAGAATTCAGATTGAAAAAAACATTGATACAATTGACAATACATAATTATATAGAAGCAGAGATGATAATTAATTAAAGCAGAACCAAACTTCATTAAATTCCCAAATATATATAATATATATTATCTTAATGCCTTCTCATGAAAATCAGACCAGAGATCACCACCAACAACATGAACACCACAGCTGAAACAAACGATGCCACTACAGCCCCACTCACTTTCTGGCAGAAATCACCGAATTGTAAGCAGATTGCGAACCAGTTTGTGGTTGAGTTGCCATTGTGAGCCAAGTAGACTAAGTCAGCAGCTGCAGCCGCCGCAGTGTTGAGGGTAAGCGCCACCTTAATGAGAAATGTGAATAATATCAGATTAATTCAACTTGGGTTGATTTTGAAATTTTGATAGAATTGTGAATGCAAGAGATTAGAAATTTTCTTACTGTATCCATAATGAAGAGCAGGATCCTTGATCCAACTGCATGGGAGCGAACGATGCTTATTATAGAGCATGGAAGGGAAAGGACGAGATAGCCAGCAATCATTGCCATTGCTATAACGAAAAACCTGCATGCATTCATAGTCTCAAAATGAGAAGCAGCTTGAATCCTTGAGCATAGCACGGTGCTAACAAATGGAAAGATTTGAAATCATTCCATCCTACCGTACACCATGACATAGCAAAATCAACAAAAAAAAATATTGTGCAAATTAATTATGTAATTATATATAAAAAAAAGGAACATACTGAAAAGTGGGAATATCATCATAGCTAGCTTGAAATTGGAAGAACCGAGTGAAGAAAGGAAGGGACTCATCACTAGTTCCCATAGTGGCAGCAGCAGCTAAAGCACAAACTATAGCACCTAGTCTTAGAATGAAGTCAAATATTGCAAATCCTTTCTTGTATCTTCCCTTTTCATCTCTAGGAGCTGCCATGAAATGAGCTTTTCCTTTAGCAGAAGAGCTAGGTTCAGCAGGAACATCAATTGCAGTAGATTCACTTTTCATCATTTTAATTATTAATTACTTTGTTTTATGGTGAAAGAGAGAGAAGAAAATTAAGCTTGTGATGATGAAATTTGGGTGAAGGAGTGAACCATCTCCTTCACCAAATTTAAAGTGGAGGAGTTGTTGCTACTTGGTAGTTTCTAACCATTTCCATTTGGTTTATAATATTAGTTGGTCCTGCTTCAAACAATTAAGTCAACCCACTCTATTAATTCTAACGCAATAAAAATTAATTAATTAATTAATTAAATACTTGATTAAAATTGTCACAAATGGGATGGTTATGAGAATCCTTGAATTATTTCTGCTTCCCAATATCTTTTTGATCTATTTTTTATTAAACAATCATCATTTTAATTTGATATAGTAAATGGTTAATATAGCTTTTTTCTTTAAATAATTGAGGAAAAGATATAATATCGATAAGACTCGAATTTTAATATTTATTTTAAAAATAATTTCATTTAATTACTAAATTAATATATCAATTATAAATGATTTATCTTTAATTAAATTAAAAAAATTAATAACGACTGCACAAGAAATTATAACCTACTGGTAAGTTTATATTTCTACGGACAATAGATTCATGATCGATTTTTTTCTCCCTAATACTAAAAAAATAAAAATAACATACTGCTTTTGTATTTTACTCCATCACAATCTTTCTTAAAATAAAATAAAATAAAAAAATTAATTGTGGCATTCACTAGCTAATCATGTTCAAATGATAGATCTTTGCTATCGTTGTTCGTGTGAAAGAACATATTCTGAAAAAGAAAATGTTTACATTAATAGTCTAATTAAATCAATTCTTTCATTAAATTGAAACAGAAAATTCATTACTCGCACATTGTGAACATATTATTAAAACGACATGACATTGAACTATCAAGCTTACTTGTCGTTTTAAAGGGTGGAGCTGCATATCAGGGGGCTCAGTTGTTTTAGCTCATGGTAAAACGACAGGAGACCATAAGGGAAACTTTGATTCCTTCATTCCTAACAAACCTCTCGTCCGCACTACAGATAAAAGCAAAGAATAGGGACATTTGTTCTGTGCTGCTATTTTATGCTATAGCTCTTGAATACATTAAACTCCTAGATGGTGCAAACTACAAAACTGGAATTGCAAGATAAATTGAAAAATAATCTTACAATGGGTCAATTGAACATGTCAGATTAGAAGTTTAGCTACTTTCAGCAATTGTTAAAATCGAGCAAAACATCGCCCCAGAGAGGAAGCAATTCCATGCATTGTCTAAAGTCAGCTCATGCCTAATGCTAGAAAAATAAAACATCATGCTTTTATTGTCCATCCACGCTCAGCAAGTGCCTCAATTACCCGACGAGCAGCCTCTGCAGTGTCGATCAGTGGAGGATAGCTCCAGGTCTGAGATATCTGTAAAATCAAACCATAAATCAGTGACAAGTTGAATTCAATGACAATGTGTTATGATCGTGTGCAACCATAAGCCAGATAACAACAGAAATGATATATAGCTGCAAGTTCACATTCTGTTCTTGTGCATAATGTGCAATTTAGCTTAGTAAAGGGAAACATAAATATTGATAAGTATAGATAACAAATTAATTAAGACAATTCATTGCAAATTTCTACAAACAAAAACAATCATTATCTTTTAACAAAGCAGCAGCGAACTAAATTTCGACACAGATGGAAACTTACATCCTCTTTGCCAGTCAATGGTCTAACCACTCCATGTTCCTGCAATCTCTTTTGGAAGTCAGCAAATTTCCATGTGCATCGTTCAGCTCCTATAACATAGACAGGCTTCCTGCAGCCCAGAAATCAACGTCCGGAAAACACATGAATTTTAACTCGTGAGATACTTTTTACATTGTCAAGAGAATAGCCATCATTATCATCCCACAAACATACCCAGTACTACAAGCCTCACTCAACATGCTCACAGAATCAGCTGTGATGACAAAAGCATCAGCCCAAGCTAGATGCCCCATGTGTGGATTTTGACCTAATCAATATGCATTTAAAATATTTATCATTCCTCCAAAATACACTAAAAAAATGTTTTGTAGGCAAGTGCGTACCTTCACCATCCCAAATGTAAACCTTAGGGTTATTACTAAATTCTTTCACTATAATCTTGGACACCTGCCAATAACAGTGCCACAAATAGCAAGTACACATCAAAATAATAGACAACAGAAATTACTTTAGAGCAAGCATACCTTCTCGGGAGTTCTTCTAGAAAAAGATATTCTAACACTTCCACAACTCCAAAGCACATTCTGCAGCATATCCATTAACTGCTTTGCAAGATCTACACCATACTCACAGTTGCCTAAAAAGATATCTTTGACATGTTATGGCTAAAAATACTGCAATTAACATTATACGTCACCAAGAAATTTGAATATACACTAACCAGAAATTAATCAGGAATGATACAATGAAATTTCAGTAAGCTCCTGAAGAAATACAAGAGAGTGCAGCAATTAAATACATATAAATACACAGAATATTACCTGTAGGCCCTCCAATGTTCACAACAAGCAAGGGCTTGGGAAGATGTGCCAACTCATCATGCCAAACAGAAGCTGCAGTTCTCAGTGCAGCAGAATCAGCCTGATGAAGAGCTCCCACAGTGAGAACCTGAGATTTAAATAGCAAAATTATGAGCTTTAAATACAACAGTAACAAATTAACTAGAAGAGAAGCTAAAATTTAATCCAACTTATTCCTGATTAATATGACTGAACCCATTTAAGCAAGGATTAGCAACCAAAAAGCATACCACATTCCTATCAGGAGGTTCACGCGGAGTTATCCACCTTTGGAGAAACCAGGGGATTTGCTTCTGACCGTCAGGAGTCAATGGATAATAATCATGATGAGGAGTGATCACCAAATCAAACCTATTCACATGTGATCTTGGATGTTGTATCTATAAAACAGTTCCAAAATATAAATATTCCAAATAAAATTGCCAATATGCAATAACCACATAAAACAAAACGGAAAACATAATATAGATTAAATAAAATACATCAAAATAAACCCTCTAAGAAAATTATAATTCTTTGCATTAATCTTATGCCAAAATACTAATCATTCATCAAATGCCAACCATATTTGCAAACACACGACAAAACTGGGAAGAAAAAAGAAGAATAAAAGTCCAACCTGAACAACAAAAACATTCTTTGAAGCTAATTGTCTAATGGAGCTTGCTACTGAAATGGTATCTCGGCCAGATGCTACAACCAACAATGGACCATCCCTGGAGTAAAAATCACAACTCTTATCAGACAACAAGATGTTACCAAGAAATCAAACTGTACAGTTCATTAATTAATGATTAGAAGTATTAGTAACTAAACACAAAGAAACAGAACACTTAGTTCATATTTGGTTTGCTCAAGAATTGGGAATGAAATGCAACAATTCTCTGGAAATAGTAACCCCATTTTTGGTTTGGTTCACAAGCTATTCAAAAAAATTTAATATTTTTTTAGGTTTGAAAAACTCTATTTATATAAAACTGACAAGCATATTCTTAAGCATATTTCATCCATTTCCATTTCAATTTCAATTCTCATTCTAGTTTCAAGGTGAACCAAAAAGCACTAGAGTTAAAAGAAAAAAACAGTACTTATCAAATGTATCACAAGCCATGTCTGCAATCTTGTTGGCATCAGCTTCTAGTATATCTAACAATCCTGACACAAAAAGAAGGTCAACCCACATTACCATTTAAATGACTAAATCTCTTTACACTCCACAAAAGCAAAATAGAAAGATTAATATTTTTCCCCATAAAATACCAGTTCTTTCAGTTGAAGAATTCACCAATTTTTGCCCGTTAGTATTTCCTCCATATCTCAAACAATCACCATAGATACTCCTTACTAGAAAATCTAATGTTTTATGGATAGAAACTGGAAGCCAATGAAGCCACCTGTTAATACCTCCTCTTGGCCTACTAACCCGCTGGAAAACAAAAAAAATTGTCATTACAATGTTGGAGGAGAAAAGGAGTAAAGAAGTGAAACAATGGAAAAGACTAAAACTTACGTATAAGGAATGGCAGGAGGAGAGACCAAGAGCGCGAACCAAGCCGAGGCACTGGTTCTCTGCGCCGGCGAATCCATTGCCTATTATAACCGCCCGTCGGATTATGCTATAGAATCTACTATCAAAGATCTCAAGTCTGCGCGGTAACCCGGCGTTTGGCGGGCTGGGTAGCCTGATTGGTCTCATCAAACAAATTGTTCCGTGTGTGTTTCAATGAAAAAAAAAACCAGAACTTTCCCTATTTGGAGTTTCCAAAAAAAGGCTATGGCGGCTGAGAAAGACGAGAAATTGATGGGCCAGAGACTGTGTTGGGCTAAATTTTAAGCTCGATAGCCCAAATATGAAAAACCCGACCCGTTTCGCCATGCCTATTTAATGAGCTAAAATCGCAGTGGAAGCTACGATTGTCTTGTTGCTGTGGATTAAAGATGTGGGCAAGTTCAGAAGGGGGCGCTCCTGAGGTTACTCTTGAAACTTCCATGGGATCTTTTACTGTCGAGGTCTGTGTATTTAATTTTTTTTTCCTGTTTGAACTATGTTCTGCTTGGTTGCCGAGAAAACGAAGGAAAGAAAAACACTGAAAGCGTTAACCTCTTTTTTTATTTTTTTTAATTATGCAGCTGTATTACAAGCATGCACCAAAAACATGTAGAAACTTCCTTGAACTATCCCGCAGGAATTATTACGATAGTGTGAAATTTCATCGAATTATTAAGGTATTTAGTAACAATTTAATCTTATTATTGTACTATTGCAACGAAGTTATTTCCTTTTTCTTTCTATGAGTTTTATTGTAAATGAAACTGTTGTGTGTTGATTTTGGTTTTATTGCTAATGAAACTGTGGGTTGATTTTTGAACAGGATTTTATAGTTCAAGGTGGGGATCCAACTGGAACTGGAAGAGGAGGGGAATCCATATATGGGTTAGTATTCATTTAAATTAAGAAGTTTGAATTATTATATTGGATTTTTATTAGTTGATTAGCCTGCAGAATTTCTGTTATGTTATAGGACTCCATT
The DNA here is from genome assembly GCA_948193065.1 of Aleurites moluccanus. Taxonomy (NCBI): domain Eukaryota; kingdom Viridiplantae; phylum Streptophyta; class Magnoliopsida; order Malpighiales; family Euphorbiaceae; genus Aleurites; species Aleurites moluccanus. Next base: position 18,818 of record CANXYC012350436.1, on the reverse strand, counting down.
TATAACTTGTTTACCATGAAACTGCTATCAGAAGGGTCCTTTGGTTATATGTTTGAGTTTGTTTGTTGCTTGATTGATTATTATCTAGGATTTTGTTTGTTATTGGAGAATTGATTTTCTAATTTTGAAGGGTTATTAATGGATTTTTTTTTTTTTCATGTGTTTCAGTGCAAAGTTTGAGGATGAGATAAGGCCCGAATTGAAGCATACTGGAGCTGGGATCATATCCATGGCAAATGCTGGTCCGAATACTAATGGAAGCCAATTCTTCATTACTTTGGCTCCAACTCCTTCTCTAGATGGTAATGGCTTTTGTGTTTTCTACTTAAAAGAGAATAGGAAGATAAGAAACTACAAATTCAAGGACTCAAGCTTAGAATTATTATCTAGATTTAGTACGGGTTTATTGGATTATAAAGTAATTTCAACGCTTTTTAGAGTTATAATTATAGGTATATTTATAAAATGCAGCTGCCAGTACATTACTTTAGGTATTAGGGGCAGTTCTGTAATTTTCAGCTTTATTGGAAAATTTTATTTTAATGTCTTGTTTTAAAGTCTTTGTGGAGTTAGGATAATATTATTTCTTTTAGCTTCCGTTTCGGAAGCCTAGAATTGAAATTAAAATCGGAATTGAACGGCCTAATTTCAATTTCAATGTTTGGTAGTTCTAAGAGAACTAGAATTAGAATTATACCATAATTTTATGGAATTGCAATATAACTAGAAAAACAATTTTACAATTTTATTCTCAACCCACAAGAATTACAATTTTACAACCATCACCGCCACTACCACAGGTGTTGGTGGTCCTCCATCGCCTGCACCAGCTGTCCGCCAACCATTGGCGTTATGGCTATCCTCGCTTCCATCACCACCTCTGTCAACATTGGTGATCCATCTTGCCAGAATCAATGGTCCGCCATCACTGGCATCGATGGTAGGCCATTGCCGAACCGCCGGCAATTTAATGCCCACCTCACCACCATCATCATTGTCGGCGGTCCGCCACTACCACTAGCAATCCATAGTCACCATTAATTTTTATTCAATTTTAATCTTAATTATAATTTTTTGTGTAATACAAATGTTAGAATTATAATTATAACACAATTTTAATTTAAAGAATTGGAATTAGAATTGAAAATCTCAATTCCAATTCTACATCATTATCCCAAACGGATCTTTAAGTTTATTGTGAGTCTAAATTTTTTTATAGGATGTGGATTAGTTTGGAAGTCCCTTACTCAAAAGTTTAAGATTTGTTTTAAATCTATAAGTATCTAGCATTGTAGTGCTTTTAATTAAGTTTTGTTATTGAATAAAAAAACCAACATAATTAGCAATTATGCTATCAGCTTTACGTGTGATGTCATGGGATGTTGAGTGTGATATCTAAGAAAGCATCCAAGAAAGTTTAGGTGTAAAATTTAAAGCTATTATCTTATTTACTATTCACGTTACTTCTTATATTGCTTTAATTTCTCCAATATAGCTCGACAATTTCTTATTATTGCTCCACAATTCCTAATTGGGTTAGCTAATTTATGATGGTATGATGTTGAGCACGACATTAAAAAATTGAGACTACAACCTATCAATTCGTGGAAAGACATAAATGTTAAGCTACAAGGGAAGTATTTTGCTATCTTATTATCTTGAAAAGATGGATCATAAGATGAATATTTTACAAAAGTGTAGCATATTAATTGCTAGATATAACAACCAATTTAAGAGGCGCAAATTGAAGGTCGAATAACAAAAAATATTGCACATGAATTGGCCCTTGAACTTTCGAATCACAAAAGAAGTTGCACAAGAATTGGCCCTTGAACTTTCTAATTACGAAAGAGTTAAACTTTATTGTTCAAGAATGCCAAAGAAGTTGGATTTATATTGCTTCTAGCCAATATTCAAGAGATGGATTTTGTAATTCCTATTCAACTCATATACGATTCCAAAGAATACTTTCAAGTTTTTCTATTGTTGGTAGCAACTAAAAAGGCAAAATGGCAATTAAACAACTCTTCATCTTGTTATTAAGGCACTTCAAAACTCAAGGTCGAGTTTTTTCAGAGGAGGAGAGAATCACAAAGTATAGGATGACAAAAAAATTTCAAATTCAAAGATTCAAACTTAGAATTATTGTTTAGATTTAATATGGATTTTATTGGACAACTTATAAAGTAATTCCAGCACTTTTAGAGTTCTAATTATAGGTATATTTATATAATTTAATTGTTGGTCCATTACTTTAGGTATTAAGAGCAGTTTTATAATTTTCAACTTTGTTGAAAAATCTCTCCATTACTTTAGGATTCTTTATTTTAATTTTAATGTCTTATTTTATAGTACTTGTAGGTTTAGCATATTATTATTTCTTTTAGTTTATTTTAGATGTTTAAACGTTTGGAAGTTATTTTAAGTTTATAAATGCCTATCATTTTAGTGCTTTTAATTAATCTTTGTTATTGAATAAAAAAACCAACTATGTTATTTCAAGTTGTGTGATGCAATTCAACCCAAAGTGTGATGTCATGGATCTTAGGTATGATATCCAAAAAAGTTTAGGTTTGAAACTTAAACTATTTTATTTTATTTTACTGTTTATATTATTATTCATGCTTTAATTTCTCTAATACAACCTCACAATTTCCCATTATTGCTTAATTTCGATTCCCAAATCCATCTTTTACAAACTTTAACCTCTAACCTCCATATAAACCTAAATTCATTCCTTTGTAACCAACCTCCAACCCATCCTGCATCAATACTACTTTGTTATTAAGATTGTTTTATCGGGTGCCTTTTCATAAACATCCTTTTTTGTTGTCAAAATGTGTTCCTGTAATTTTCAGGACAACTTGGTATGTGAAGAATTTTGAACTTGCAGAAAGCCAGAAAATCAAATACTTGTTAAGTTACATATATGGTCAAACTTCTAGGATATTGCTTGTGAATTGCAGGTTGAATGCTTGAAGCAAATCCTTCGAACCTGATTTGGATCAAATTTTAATCCTTACTGATTTTAACGTCAACCTGTTGAAAACTAAAAGTTCAATAGACTGTCATAGCAAGCAAGAACCATAGAAGTTAAATGATAGATACTTTTCTACTTCCAAGGAATGTGTTTTTCAGCTCCAATTATCAAATATAGATACTTTTCTACTTTCAAGAAATGTGTTCTTTAGCTCCAATTATTAATTCTGAGGATAAACAACTTAACTATAAATGAGGTTCTTTAAGATAGAATTTTGTGATTTAAACAGTTAATAGGTGATTGTATTTATCTACCTTTTAAACCTTTTTCTCCTCACCTGTTGAATGAGTCGCCTGAAAATTTATCTATGTATGAAAATTTATCCATGTATGAATGTCGTCATCATGTTTATTCAATTTATATCTGCATAGATTTACTACGATGTATCCAAGTGTACTGTTAACATGTCTTCTGACTTGTCATTGATTCAGGAAAACATACCATTTTCGGTAGAGTATGCAGAGGAATGGAAGTAATCAAAAGACTTGGTAGTGTGCAAACTGACAATAATGATAGGTAAGTGTTCCTTTCATACATCCTGCACGTTTGAGAGCTTTGATTTAGAGTTATTGAGACGGTAAATTGCAAACTGTTTTATATCATTATAATAACTAGAAGAGAAAAAGTGAATGAATTGGGAATATTCTTTTGAAGGACCTAGATTTCTTGGTGTTTGTGTCAACTATCATGGAACTGTAGTTTTATCCAAGGATTCGTTTTTGAAATTATTTTGGATTTAGATTTGAGTTTCGAAGTGTAAAACCATAAAAAATAGGCATAATGACAAATTCTAAATGCTCAATCATTTTAAATAATTATCTAAATGGATCCTGAAAGAATTTGGATTTATTTACTTTTTCGTTCATCTCTCTTTGCATTATAATTCTACTGTGTTGAATCAAACTATTTTTATTATTGTATGATACAGGCCTATCCATGACGTGAAGATATTAAGGACGTCAGTGAAAGATTAATGTTGCAAGGTTGTTAGGGCAGGCATCATTTTCAATTCCCACGGTAATTTTATTGAGAAAAATCATTAATGTACTTTGACTGCATTTTGTAATTGTAAGAAGAGAAACAATCAAAGGCTTTTCTGCCTTGTTATCTTCCTCTATGAATCTTTCTGCCTTCTCTTTTAACTATAACAAAAGAATTCTGATCTGGGCAGGTTGGTGCTATATTAACTATGATATTCTGCATAGTATAAGTTCCTGTTCCAACTGGATTGATAGTGTTTAGAATAAATGAATATAGAAATTTGATTTGTAAATAAAATTTAAATTCATCTGCGCATTTAGCTGTTACATTTGTTAAGAGATCTATTAGCTTATTAGTTCTAACTTCGTGCTGTTATTAAATCAGAATTCATTTGCAAATGTTGTTAAAAACTCACTGAAGTACAATCAATTTTATAAAATAAAAAATTTAATGCAATTTCATTTATATTAGCAATAAAACTTTTTTTAGCTTCATCTGGAGTGATTCGATTAAATTTCATGGATGATAAAAGTTTAGGCAATGGGCTGTGAGCCTAACATAGCCAAAATGGTGCAAACACAAACTACATATAGAACAGGCAAAATTGTAGAGAAATGCCAAAATGGTGCAAACACAAACTACATATAGAACAGGCAAAATTGTAGAGAAATGCACCTAAATCAGTAAAAATCATGTTATTAATATTTGCTCTATTTCATCATATCCGCAGTTAGCAAGATCAGACACCCATTCATATATAAACTAGATCATAGAACTCCCTCTCTTTTGGTTATCTACCCAAGCCATTTTTAAAAAATCATTAAAAAAAAAAAAAAAACACTAAAGCTCCTTAAAATTCGCAAGCCACCTCTAATTTCTATGATGGGGGAAAAATGTGTTACAGGTACCTAATTGTAACAGCTCAAATATAATCTCTTCCCATATAATTCCCTGGCACGAAGGAAAAATCCACACATCAACTATTGCCAGCACTCTCAGTTTCCCGAAAAATTTGATCCTAGAATAGGAAATGTAGGGTTGCCACCATGGTCAAAACTACCTTTAGCTCTGCAGGACACATCCACAAATATTATACACACGGGAGGCTCCATCTACCACTTAAGTTTACACTCCATGCAAGTCTCCGCACACAGCTTGCATGAACCATCAAAATCCAATTCTGTTTCAGCTCAGCTTGTCCATTTGATTCAAACTCTGACTCCCATTTTCTTCAGAAGAGTGATTCACCATTAAGGATGAGACTGCAGTAAATCCATTAGCCTTTACAGATTCAGGAGCTCCCTCTGAGAATGTAAATCTTCTTGGCTCAGAGTTTTTTATGGGTGCTGACTCAGAAACACCCTGCTCTTGTAGCAGTTCCATGTGCTTTAAAGACGGTACATCACCCTTGCAAAATCTATTCCACATGTTGCGGTATGCAGACTCCAAACCAAGCGTATATTTTGAACCATCGCAGACGGGAGACTTTGACATAAGATCCCTGAGACTCATCCTCAAGTTTGAGAGAGCTGGTATGTCTGAGGCAAGCTGCAATGCCAACTGGACATATTCATCTTCATTTTTGGCAATCAGACGTCCTAACCCTGCTCATATATTAGACAGAAACTCACATTAATTTAAGAGGATAAATGGAAATATATCTTAAAAACCAGAGTGGACTGAAAGGAAAAGCAATCAAAAAGGATGTTGGTCCTGGATACTCGGTACACCCAAATATATACCAGCAATGGGGGTACATATTATGGCCCCATTTGAAACTCTGAATCAGCCAAAATGCCAACGGGGTTTCCAATTTAGATTTTACACGAGCAAGATTTTCTGCATAATGCTGTGAGTGCAATTGTTTCTTTTTTCCTAGAAGTTTATGCTATTAAAAATAGGTAACATAGTTCATAAAAATAATTTCACAAGGCTTGATAAAAACATTTGCGCATGCTATTTTTTCCCTTGAGGATTAGTTTCATAATTACATTGTTATTGGATAAGCCTCAAAACTAAATTTAAAAAAATTATGCGAATATTGAATAAGCGTAACAATGAAATAGACTAATAACCTAAAATTATGAAAAAGAAGTGCCAAAGCTAAGTTAAAATTTTTTTTTTAAGAAAAAAGTGAGTAGTATCGGCATGGTAACTTCAACATTGAACTATATTGGATAGGTCCACTCCTATATTACAATAGCTAGACATTCAAAATCAATATTAAAAAAAAAAAAAGAATGAAGAATAACAAAGATTGGCACAAGAGCATTATATCATTGCGAGCCTATAAACTGGAAAATATTTAAGTGGCTGGGGAGGGCTTCTCTAGAATTGACCCTTTTATCATATTTGACAAGCCAATGAACAAAGTCAGGCGTAAAACTAACAATAATTTAGAGATAGAAAAGTTGAAAGGAAGGTTGCTCACCCACTTTACTGAGAAGACTCACTCCAACATTGTGTGCATGTACTGCACCAGCCATAGTAACACATGGAACTCCCATGTAAAGTGATTCACATGTTGTTGTTGTTCCAGCATATGGGAAAGTATCCAAACTATACGAAAGATATAAAGTTAGCAATCCTGAAGAAAGATTCGCACAGCACACAAGAACAACAGTGCAAAAACAATATGCTTCCCTTAGAAATGTGAATTAATTCAAAAAATGAGGGTGATATTGATCCATTTGACGTAAAACAACTATTGTCAGTGCCGAAGCCTGTCTTTAGCCAGAACATTTCAGTCATAAATTCAAAAGTTGAAGAAATTATCAAGAACAGCCACACAATCTGATTTTCGGAGAAGAAATAGCAGATTCAAATCCATCATGTTCAATCTTTGATTCTGACTCTAATGTAAGTGGCAGATAAGAGACCAAGAAGATTAGTTTCTTTATAATTGGTCTACTTAAAAGATAAAGGTGGAAACAATAGAGCATATTCAGAAAATTGACGCATCATAAATGAAACGACATAAAATTGACATTTAGATCTCCCTATCAATATAAACTAACCAATCTCATAAAAGACAAGAATAACAAACATCAGTCCTAGCAGTATCCAGCAGGTAACTTTGTTATTTTAGCAACCTATAACTTTGTGATGCCAGGGTACCTCTGGAAAATTTTATATAGTAGTTAAGCGCCATAGAATACCGCATCTTAGATTCCCCAAGAATCATGGCACTTGAAGTCAAAGCCAAGTGCAAGTAAGCAAATTGAACACAGCACACGATTACTTACAATTGACAACAACAATTTCTCTACCTTGAAGGATAGTTATCTTGTATTGACAACAACAATTTCATTACCTTGGAGGATAATTATCTTGTATCATGGTTAGTTGTCCATTTGCTGGATTACTAGCAGCCCCCCTTCCCCTTAGTTTCTTTCCCTTCTCATTCTACTCAATCACTCTTCAAGAATCATTCTGCAGTCCTCTCAAGCAATTCTAATCAATTAAGTTTCCTAGCATCCTCTTTGTGACATGAGATGTCTATTTTCAATCTCATTTTGGACCATTGAAATAATAACAAAACCACTTAGGATACTCTTATGGTTACTTCCCCCCTACGCAAAATGCTCATCAGGTATGTGCCTAGTAACCAGTTTATCCAACACTAAAACGCCCATTTATCCATTTTCAACATCCCAAGGACATGAGTTTTGAAAAGAAATCGGCACGCACTTTAGGTGCTTAGAAATAACATCAGTATAATTTAATTATGTCATACACACTCAATAAGATACAAGTACTCCTTTATATTGTCTATCAGCCTTGGTAGCTAATATGATATCATGACCTTTTGCATCTTTTTCAGCCTGACTTGGACTTTGTAAAACAAGAAACTAACATGTTAATAGGACAAATCCACAAAACCAAAGATTCAATTTGTTGTTTCCTCATAGGATGCTAATGACCTTCCACTTGGTACAGAAAAGAATTTTCTGCTTCAAATTTACACTAAGCTTTTAATGATTTTGCAGTCGAGTGAAAAATGATATCAACTGCATGTCCACATACGCCAAAAAAATAGGGGAAAACCCAGCTATAGATAAAAGCATGAACAGGTAGAAAACAGATGATCACAGAAATAAATCAACAACAAATAAGCATATAAGACCTCTCTGAACATCTGTTAGAAAGAAATAAAAGGTAGTAGCAGTACTGACTATATCTTACCTGATATCCATGAGAGAATAGGCTTGCATATGATCATGGTTGAGAAGAATTAGAGGCAAAAGATCAACACGCAATGATTCTAGCCCCAGATCCTCCAATGTTGCGAGGAATCTCTTTCTAACACTATCACAACAAAATGGCTTGCACTTTACCACAAGGCGCGAGTTTGGCACTGCACAGAGTATCCTAGCCCAAACTTGCAGTACCTTAGGAGTTATCTGGGATAAAAAAAATAGTAAAAAGGCAAAATGAAGATCAGATAGCACATATTAGTAATTTGAACAAATATGGTTTGTCATTGAAATAGACAATTATGTGCTTGTCTAATTAAAGAACTAATCAATACCTTTGCTAGATTATTAAAGCTGCCAAATGTAACAAAGCCATTAGCAAGTGCAGGAGTCAGACAAACAGGCCCAGCTTCTGGGGATGGAGTATAACACAGGAAGCAATCTGGAAGTCGAACCAACTCCTCAACATGCCTGACAATGAATAAGAATAGCACGTGCGAAAAGCTTAGAATAAGCTAGGTTAAGAATGATAAATTCACTCAAAAAAGCTCATAAAAAAGTAACGCCGCCTACTTTTGCTTTGTATCTGGAGGGTCTGCCAGTGAATCAGTGATTCTATAATCAATGGTAGGCAAGCCAGTTGTATTTGGATAGCCAATCCAAGTCACCTAAATTAAAAACCAAAATAAGGTCAGAAACATTCAGTAATAAGTTATGTTCAAACATAAAAATCCATTACATTAACACTCTGTTTGGATGGAGTTAGAAGGAGAGAAGATGTTCATTAAAGCAAAGGAAGGGAAGTTAAAAAGTTAACCTCCTCTTATTTGGAAGGAGGTGGGACAGGTTCATTAGCATAAAATGTTAAAATTACAAAAGTATTCTTATTCCTAGAAAAGGCAAAACAATGTATACAAGTACAAAATAGACAATACTATTTAGCCTTTTAACTAGCCATTTATCCTTCCTTGCAACCCAATTTAGGATATATAAAATTTAGAGGTCAGAGGGATAACTTACCCTTCCTTCCCCTTCACCCAGAAATTAGAACTCCCTCCCAAACAAGAGGTAAGGATGCATCCCTCCCTCCCTTACCTCTCTTCCCCTTCCCTACCACCAATCTAAACATAGTGTAAAGAAATGCACACCATGTCATCATGCATAAAATTTATGATAACACTTCATATGAAAAATTCCAACAAGGGCAAATAATATATGAGACAGACAGTGAACAGAATCATGTTATTTTGTTATCATGTGCTAAGATTGATTACTCATCATTTTCGTTAATGCTTATATAATTTTAGGCTAGTGTTTTCTGGAATACTTTTAGCACCTACACATATTCTTGAGAATCCCTTGGGCTCATGGCAAAATCTAACCAATTCTTTTCGCAAAAGATGTGGAATCACATTTCTATAAAGTGAACATCATCAATAGAGGTTCAAGCAAATAAATAGCATGTGTAGCTGTACTGACAGATAAAGAGGTCTGAAATATATGAAAATTGGCCATTTCAAGTGCTCTGAATTTCCCACACATGACTACTTATAAAAGAAGCCAACTAAGTAGTAAGGCAGTATTTCATTTTGTGCTGAGTTATGAAAAGCCAAAATGGTTCCAATCAAAAGAAGAGGCTTTTCAAGCATAATAATCGTTCGCATAAATTTCAAAATGATTTGACATGAGAGCTAGAAAGTCCTGATATTGCACAATTTCCATACGTGGGCTCTTAAAAACCACATAATACTGCAAGGTTTTGAGAGAAAAGAACATTGACAAAGTTATCTTACATGAAAAGAAACTGATCTTCAAGAAGAAAACCCAAAATATAACCTAAGGCTTACCTGAATAGGTGCTGGTCTGCATGCCATCATTCCCAACTTATTGTTAGCTGTATGTCCAGTAAGTTCTACCAAGATGTCAATTTTATCTTCTCTAACCATGCTTGCCACCACCTTTTCATCGATGCCATATATATCCCTCCATGTTCCACCCTTTTTTAAGACTTTCTCCCTAAACCTATTAGTCTTTGCATCAGCCTGGCAAATCATCAGAAATGTAAATCCAGATTTCAAAAAAAGTCGCATAAAAAAGCACTTGGTGCATAAAAACACTGCTGAATACTCTACCAACTAGTATGAAATTAGGAAGATCATGGTGGTGGTGGTGGTGGTGGTCACAGTGCTGGGAAATGGAAAACGGTTTAGAGGAAAGAACAATCTCTTAAGACAGTGTGTGGATGTAATTAAGAAATTTAGTAGTGATTCCAAACTTCCAATTTGGAGATTGTGAAAATTGCAAATGATCAACAACATTGCCAAAAAGTGGTGGTAGAATATCAATGGAGGAACATGGCAACAGCATAGCAGAAGTGATATATTTGATAACTTGCAAGATCAGAATCCAAGCCAAAAACGCACAGCGATTATGTTACCTTGCCAAAGCATTGGAAAACCCCAAAAATACGAGTTTCTGTAAGTGATCACTTATTGCCAAACCCAATGAATCAGATGAATGATAAAAACAGGAGAGCAGTAATAGTAGAAACACAGTTCTAAATAAGTTAGGCAATGCTGCCATAGTAAGATAAAAAGTTTCATTTAATTGGTATGAACATAAAGACAAGCAACAGCATGATATAAAAATAATGTGAGACAGACAGACTGACAGAGTGCAACATTTTGACACAATCTTCCAAATTAAATAGCTTGTAATAATGTCTAATGACCCTAACCCAAAACTGGAAACGCACATATCAATAACATTTTCCTTTCTAGCCATTTAAAGTGAAATACAGATTAAACCAACATTTAGATGGCAACATGGATAGGAATACAAATAGAAAATGCTCAAATATTAGTTAAACATGTAACATAAATATATCATTATAAATGTTACCTTCACAACTGCAGAATAAACCACCACCTTGTAATTTGCATAGTCATGATATACAAGAGGGGACTCAATGAAATAAGATACAGAATGTGTAAAATAATCTGGAGATACATATCCTATCACAAGGGGCCTCTCTGGATCTTTTGGGTTGTCCCATGAAGTGCACTGTGGATACAACCTCATAAAGCGCCTACCCCAATCCCTGCATACAGGTATTTTAGTTCAAATGAAGCCTCTTCAACCAATATTTACTTAAGAGCCACAAACCATGCTAGTATAGATGTGCAAACATAAATAGTCAAGCATGCCTAAGATGTGATATGAGATTACCCCTCTTCATTTGCATATAAGTATCAAAGAGCAAAAGAAATAATCGAATGAAACTTGGAGAAATACAGAGACAAGGTTCCTCTAGAACAATTAGAAACTGCCATTGCCAACCCTTTTTAGACAGCCCAACAAGAAGAAAGTTCATTTTCTGAATGTGAGATTGAATACAACACATCTCTAGCTTCAAAATGCAAGATAAAAGGTACAAAAATAGATGTAACAAAAAATCATCACATTCAAAAAGGATTTAATTAGATGTGTTCTCAAATGTTTCAACTTCCTATCCTACATCAAATCTTGCCAAGTCAAATGGTATTTGATTGTAGCCTCACTAACTCCAATAAGTAGCCTGTTTGAAATGTTTAAATTCAGAAACTTCAATAGTAAATGGCCTAATTGCAAAATCCAAGATAATGATAACTAGCAAAAACTAAAAGTTGTACAGGAGGATGAACTCATTATAAGTTTCATTTTATGCCAAAAAAGGAAAAAAATAAATATAAGAGAAAGAAAAAAGCATGAGCAATTTATCAAAGTTAAATGAAACCTGTGAGCCTCAAACAGCTTATCATCAAGTCCCTCATTTATGTAGTTCATTGCCAACAACCGATTCTGCAAAAGAAAGTTCATAAATCACATAAGACGCTGCAGAAATACAATAGAAAGGATCTGACAACAACAGAGCGGAGAACCTTATTAACATACTATGAACGCACATGAGCTGTTTCAAATATGGGGTATCAACTGTCATAGGAGTTTAACGATTTGAACAACTAGTTAGCTACACAGCTTTCAGCTAGCAAAATATTTGAATTCAACTTGGTTTTAATGAAGCTAGAGTCCGACCTCAAACTCAAGTAGTTCAAGTAGCAACTCAAGCCAAGTTATAATACTCAATTATGTGACTTGCGAGCTTAATCAAGTATCTATACATTATATAACTTTAGATATGTTTTATATTATATGTAATATTTAAATAAACATGCATTAAATCTCGAACTCGAGCACGTTTGAGTTTATTCAAGTATTAATTTGAGATTAATAAACAAAATTATCTAAAGTTTTAACATTAATCAAGCTAAATTGAGTTAACTTCCAAGCCTCGAGTTTTCTAATTGAGTCAACCTTAAGTGGTACTATATGGATTTGGCTCAACTCAATTACAACACTATATATCCATATACTATAAAAATTGAACATGTGAAAGAAACATCATTCATTGATTAAGCTAAATTGATGCTTCATTTCCTAAAAGAAAACACTAAAAAGGAAAAAAGAGGCAATTTGGCATACGTTCTACTGCCAAGCCATTTGACAAATATGGAGCATTTAAATGTTAAGAATCTAATCAATCAAATCATAATTTCATACAAAAACTTCCTTTGCTTTTTCATCAGATATCCTGGAAATGGAAAGCTTCTTGGTCAAATCAAACCAAAGAAATAAGAATAAGTTCAATTCTTTATCTTCCGCCCAATATTTATGGTTATATTATTCTAATTCAAATTCAATTACTATTTAACTTGCTGAGCCAATTTGTTAAAATACCATTGTTCTTGAAAACTAAAACACTACTAATGTAGATGTTGAATGGCTATTATATCTGCAAGGAACTAAGGAACCAATTACGATAATTGAACATGGCACAAGCAACACTTGATATTCCACTAGAACAAGTCATAAAAAATAATAGTACCTGGCCTGCATTGCGAGAATCAGGATCTATCTTCAGGCATTCCTCGTATGCATTAATGGCCATAGTTATATTGCCAGCGTCTCTGTAAAGGACCCCTACAAACAGAGGATATACAGAATCACGTTTAAGGATAAAGAAAGAGAAAAGGAGTAAGAAGGGAGAATTGTTCAAGTCGAGTAGTTTTAAACTCGAAGGAATAAAAGGACAATAAAAGCAATCAACAGCAACTGTAACCAAAAAAGACCTTTAACATCAAAAACAAAAAAAGAAACAGCCAAGCATGGTGAGAGTAACTGTCGTGTGTGTGAGAGAAAGCGAGAGAGAGAAACCTAGGTTATTATACGCTTCAGCATAAGTGGCATTAGCCACAATAGCTTTCTCAATCATGCTTGCTGCAGCGTCCATTTTACCCTGCCAAAAGGAGAAATATTGTCAGCAGCAATATGAGGTATGATCAGTTTAGATAACTTGGGTATGACTCCATCTTGAACCTGGACAGTGTAGACGACACCAAGATTGTTCAAAGATTGGGAGAAATTTGGTTTGATTGATAAAGCCATCTGCAAAAATGAAGATACCGTAAATGATAAATATGATGACTCTGACAGAAACTCAGAAATGAAAACTTCAAATCTGCACAGCTATTTTGAATTACTTGATAACACTCCACAGCTTTATCAAGATTGTCTCGGTCTTTATATATTACTCCTAAATTGTTGCACGCCTCTGCACAATGGGGATTAAAATGGAAAGCAAGTTCATAAAACACAATAGCCTGCAAATACAAGTTAATTACTCAGTCAACAAATGATAAACCAAAAAAAAAATGATAAAACTGGGGAAAACTTGCAAACATGTGGCTTTTTGCACCACCGACAAAAAGTTACAAGTTCAAATTCATCTGAAGGCAGCTATAAGATAACAACCCTCACTATAAAAGATGCACACACAAACATACAATGTGAAACTCTTTGCGAGTCACTTACCATGTCAAACTTCAGCATTTCACCGAAAGCAACACCAAGATTATACATGGCATCAGCATAGTGCCAATTGTAATACAAGGCTTTCTTGTAATATTCAATGCCTTGATTGATATCTCCCTCCAATTTAACCTGAATTTATGTCACTGAATCAAAAATCAGGCAAAGGAACCAACAAAAATCTCTCAGTGTACAAATCCTTATATTTCTATGAACGAGAATTGAGGGGAAAAAAGTATTATATTTTAATAGAAGAGAAAAGATCATGTATTTCATTAATACAATCAACAGCAAGTAAAAGAAATCATTTTTAAAGAAAGATTCTGAAAACTCAAAGCAACTAAAATAAAATAAAATAGGACTTTGCAGAAATATAATTGGGACGGAAAAGCCACCTTTGTTCCTAAATCTGTCAAAGCTATCGCCATATTATTCTTCGCAATCTCAAAGTTTGGCGACACGGCTAGACACCTGAAACAACATAAAAGTTGAAAAGGAGGGCATTAGCAAATGCAAGGGACCACAAAGATACATTTTACATGCAAGGACTGGTAAAAAGTAAAGATTGCTAACTGGCAGATGACCTCTCATAACAGGCAATGGCTGCCTCCAAATCACCTCGGTTTTTATAGATGACACCCATGTTGCAATAAGCTTCAGCATATATGGGTCTCTCTAATGCAGCCTTCTCATAGCAATTAAGGGCAATGTCATATTGCATCATTTCAGAATACACAACACCAAGGTTATAATATGCAGGCTGCATGTAAGAAGCAAAAGTGTGAGGACATAAATCCATAACATGTAATCAAAACAAATAGAAGCAAAGAGTTGTTGGGTGGGAATACCGCATAATGGGGATCAATCCTAAGAGCTTCATAATACTTCTGAATTCCCTCCTGCGTATTGCCAGAAAGCTTTAAGCTTGTACCAAGATCTGTTAAGACAATGGCTAGGCATTCCGCAGCTGGTTTGTATGAAGGATCTGCTTTCAGAGCTTTCTGATATGACTGCACAAAGTAAAATTTCTCTTAAGATCAGTTTTAAACAAATATAACTGCAAAGCCCAAATTCATCCATTAAATATGACCATGGTTGTTAAAACCAGACCGGACCAGCTGGTCGAACCCAAAAAACTGGGAACCAAACCAAGGACTGGTCCGGTCAGCCTCCAAAAATCCGTCCCCAAAAACCGGTGAACCGAGCCGGTTTTTCCCGTTCAAGCGGGTAAGGATTTTTTTAAAAAATTTTTTATTTTTTTATTTTTGATCAAAAATAATAAATATCAAATTATATTTATTTCATCGTATATATAATAAATGTCAAATAATATATACATATATATGTATATCGGGTTTTTTTTTTTCAGTTTAACAGGTTCGACCCCAGTCGAACTTCTGACCCTTTACCTTCATTGGTTCTTTAACCAGTCCGGTTTTGAAAACATTGAATATGACTATATCTTTCCACATAAAATCTCCCAAGCGGACTTTGGATAGACCAGAATTGAATAGCTAATTCTATCACCATTAAATACAGACGCTTTATGCATGCACTTGAATAAGAAGAACTCAGTCCAATTAAAAAAAAAAAGTAGAACTCAGCAGTAAATAAGAAAGGCGTCAAAATACAAGCCTTAAATTGAGCTTTGAGGTTAATTTTCCACACACACACAACGAGATACTGTTATGAGCAGCATAAATAGATACACAGTTGGGCATGTCAACAATTACAATAACTTCATGGGTAACTAGAATGCTGCACTTGAATGAAAGCCAGGCATTTTTTCAATAATTTTCGATAGAAAATACTTAATACAGAAAAGAATATATATGCAGTAAGAAACAAAAAATGGTAAGAAACAATAAAGGGCCCTTGAATGGGGAACAACGAAATAACATTAAAAAATAGAGGGAAAAATAAACAGAGCAAGAGCATGAATGAAATTATAGAAACAAGATATCCACCACAATACATAAAAGAAACTATCCTAGCATAGAGGTGCTTAATGTTCAATACTATTCAATACAAAATTCAATCCTTTGTTCCAGAAATCTACTTCTGAAATTGCAGAACAAAAATCCTACAGAGACTAAGAAAACCCCCTAGTTAATAGAATTTCAAAAACCCCTCTAAACCGGTTTTCATACCTACCAATGGCAGAGTTCCCTTACTTCAGTCCTTACATTCACTTTTATATCTAAGCGTCACACAAGCATGTTGGAGGAAATTCAGATCCTGTATTAGTGGAATTAAAGATCAGCAATCTTTAAGTGTAACTAGAAATGAAAGAAATAACGGTTTCATGGTGTTCCTAGAGTAAGCATTGGGACAGAACCACCAAGGAGATGGCCTGACAGTCAACTACAAGGGTAATGGAAGGCAGGAAAATTGATGGAGCCAAAGGAAACATATAAGAATGGAGATGACAAAAGCTTCCATAATACAGAGAAAAGGACTAATCATACCTAGGTGGTATATGAACATGATACTATAGCCAAACAAGGAAGCACTTGTGGCAAGTAAGAAAAGCTTAACATCAATGGAAAATCTAAGGCACTGTCCAACATCAGATCGGTAAGCCAGAGGGGAAAGCCCAATTGTTATGCAACCATAGCATATGAACTTCATTTCATACAAGAATAACTTCATCATCATCATATATTATTAAAAAGGCTTATATGCATAAGAGAGCTGGGTATGAATGAATAGTAAAAACTATAAAATAATGGCAAAGGACTTTTTGTGTTGCACCTGCTATGAGCAATAATTTTCATTATCACACATCACAATTGCAACCTGCATATAAAACTTATTTGCACACATTAACACCAAGTATAGACAGGAGAACGGCGCAATATCAATACATCATAATCATAAGCTTAACTATTAATCATACTAAACAACATCAAGTTAGTTGCCTATATTTTTCCATAATAGAGATGAATTAACTATCACAAGCATACCTCAGCAGCCTCTACTAGTCGACCCTCATCTTTGTTCAATATACCACAGTGTGTGAGGGCACATGCATTCTGTGGATCCAGCCTGATGGCTTCAGAAAAGCTATCAAAAGCAAGCCTCCCCATGTTCTGCATCTGCAAGCATATGCCTTTTCCAATGTGAGCTTCAACATTTCCACTATCTTTCTGCAAGATACTCTCATAAATAGCTAGAGCATCAACAAATTTGTTCCTGGTACGAAGGATGTTAGCATAAGAGAGAGCATCCTTCCCTTCAAAGCCCTTGAGTACTGCAGCTATACAAACAGGAGAGTCACTTGCATTGGGAGAAGGCTCTGAACCTTTTAAGAAACCATTATCTCCAATTGGTTCCCGCTCTCTCCCATTTCCATTATCTTTCTCCGTCCATGCCATCTGGATATATCAACAATCTCACGTTTCCAATAAAAATATCGGCAAACAAATGCAATCAACCTATGAGAGAACTTCCCCAACGTAAGGAATATAGAGTTCCAAATTAAACAAATAAACAGCAATAAGTCAATTTTGAAATTTGCAAGAGTATTTCCATTGGACTAAACCCAAGAAAGTATCACAAATACAAACACTTAACAATGCCAAATGGAATAAAAGCATAGAAGAACAAGAACCATCCAAAACACATTAAAAAGAAAAATAACCAATATAAAAAATTTCTCCTTCGTATTATGAAACAGTATCAAAGCAAGCAACTGAAAAACCCTAAATATGATACAGAATAAATGAAGCAACCAAGCCCAGCAAGGAAAGATATGTTGAACCCAGAGTGATCACTCTATCAAGCAATAAGGAATATAAAAAGAATACAACCATTTTACAAAAAACCCTGTAAAACCCACCTCGAGTAAAAAAGAAAAATTAGGGATTTACAAACAAATGGGATTCCAATTTTCACAATCTGATACACATAAAGAACAAGGAAAATGAGAAATCAGGGATTTTGATAATCAAATTCAAAAACAGAAAATTAACTTGACGAGTGCTATTAACTGTATTTAGAGTAGCGCATGATAAGCAGAAAGTGTATGTAGGTTAAGAAAAGTGTAGTACAAGTAAAAGCAACAGCAGCAGCAGCAGAGTCCAGAGAGAAGGTGAGTTTGTAGAGAGAGAGTCCAATGGGGTAAGAGCCAAAGACAAGCCTCCCTCGTCTCCGACGTGTCCCAAAACCACGAAAAAGAGAGAGAGTCTGAGGTCCTCTCTTTAATTACTATATATACTCTGGCATAATAGAGACAACCCTTGTTATTTTACCCTTTTTTTCTACAATATTTACATTTGGACCACTGTTGTCACTCGCATCTCACAGCACCCATTTTTGTGGAGTGATTGTCCGCATAGTTATTAAGTTATTAAAATCAGACCGAATCAAATAGGTTGATGGAATTGAAAAAATAAAAATTAAATAATAAATTAATCTGATTAATTTTTAAAAATTTATTTCTTAAAAATTAATTAATCGGTTTGATTTTTTTGTTCTAATAGATCAAAATTTAAAAAAAAAATTAATTTTTTAATTTTTAATAAAAAATAATAAATATCAAATTATATTTATTTTTATCGTATATATAATAAATGTCAAATTATATATATATATATATATATATATATATATATATATATATATATATATATATATATATATATATCGATATATAAAAGTATAGCTCGAGATCATCTCTCTCTCTTTATCAC
>CANXYC012350375.1:0-10096 GCA_948193065.1 Aleurites moluccanus | reverse complement strand
AATATAAAGATATGAATTATGATTACATGAATCATAGAAATGAATATTGAATGATATCTATAATTGACATGAATGTGTAGTATGAATGAGATCTAGGATATGAGTGTTCTACGGGTTTATGGTGGCCTTAAGCCTACCCTTGCCCTAGTACTGTCGCACCACTGGAGTCGGGGTGTGACAGGGTGGTATCAGAGCTATAGGTTTATAATTATAATATAGATAGATAGATGTGCAAGTTCCCTAGTATAAGTGATTGATTAAGATGACTACAGAGCATAGGATTCATGTCACGTCAATGTCGTGTATTCCTGTGGTATAGATCTGCGTTAATCTTATGTTTTGGGTCTAAATTTGCTTTATTTTTCTTATTAGTATTGAGATGCCTCCGAGGCGAGGAAGAGGACATGGTTGAGGCCGTCCTAGAAGAGAGCTACCTTCTAAAGAAGGGTCAGTGGGTAGAGAGGGAGGTGATGATGTTCCTCTAGAGCCACGGGTGGATGTGGTTCATATGGCTCAGCGGTTGGATCAGTTGCAGAGGAACTATGAGATGTTAGCTGAGTTCATTACTCAGCAGAGGCAGCAGCAGTCTCCTCCAGTGCAGGTAGTTCCTGATGTACCAGTGTAACACCTACCATTTTCATATACAATTTTTGTATATATATATGTGTGTATGTGATTTTAAATGGAATTGGTCTAATTAATTGATTGTACAATAAGTATAAAATTTTACTTAATTATTTTGATGATGTTAGTAAATGAGCATGGAAAATATTTTTGTGTGTATAATATTGATTAATAGGTTGAATTCCTAAAATTGAATATATATTCTAAGTAACCAAAGAATTGAAGAGTTAGAATATCTGTAGCGAAATTTCGAGCTAGAAATGGCGAACAGGCCTTCTGAGGAGGAAATGGCGAACAGGCCTTGCAAGGAAGAATTGGCGAGCCTGCATTTGCGAAGAGGAATTGGCGAGCTGGCCATACGAGGTGGCATTAGCGAGCTGGCTTTGCGAAGAGGCAATGCCGAGTTGGCCTTGCAAAGAGGCAATGCCGAGCTGGCCTTGCGAAAAGGCAATGCCGAGCTGGCCTTGCGAAGAAGCAATGCCTAGCTGGAAATGCGAGTTGGAAATGCGAAATAGAAATGCGGGCCAGTATATGCGAACTGGGATTGTGAGCCGGCATATGCGAACTGGCGAAGTGGCATATGCGAGTCGGCATATGCGAAATGGCATATGCTAGCCGGCATATGTGGACTGGCATTTGCGGGCGGCAATGCGAAGAGGCATTGGCAAGATGGGATTGGCGAACTGGGATTGGCGAGCTGGGATTGGCGAACTGGGATTGGTGAACTGGGATTGGCAAACTGGGATTGGCGAGCTAGGATTTGCGAGTTGGGATTTGCGAGCCGAACTGGCGAAGAAGAATTGGCGAGGCGGAATTTTTCTGAGGCAGTAGCCTATTTAAAGAGGCAGTAATTGATGCATTAAAACGTGTTAACTTATTTTTCTTTTCTTCTCTATTTTCTTTGTTGCTCGTTTTTTTCTCCAAGGAGACCGAAGCACTTTTCTTCTTCTTCTTCTTCGATTTCACGATTTCTCCATCAAAATTTCTGGAGAAAATTCATGGAAATCATACATAGAATCTATGCTCATCTCTTTTCCATCCTTAGCTTGTGGAAAAGAGCTGAAATCTCAAGAGGCATTAAAAGATAAAATTTTGCCATTTTAACCCATTTGAAGTAAGAGTTTATTTGTTGGTTTTAATTGATTATTTGGATATTATTTAGGTTGAAATAAATGGGTTTAGTGTTAATTTACCTAGATTAATACTAAATTATGGAAATCCCTAAATTTGAGGGTTTATTTGAAACCTTGAGATATGATTTGATAAATTAGTGATGGGTTTTATAAATTGATGATAGAATTAGTCAATTGGATGTAAGTGGTAAACTAATTGATGATAATTTGATGTGGAATTGTAGATTGTGAAAATTAAATTTTCAAAGTAGCCAAAAATTAGGGATTTTGAGAAATTGGTGCAATTGGCTTTTGCTTTGGCTATTGGAAGGTTTATGTGAGTTCTACATGCATCATTTGACATATCAAATTGCATAAATTGATTGTTGGACATCATTTGGGAAAAACTCCCAAATGGCTGAACCTTACATTTTGTATTACCTTTGGGTTTTCCTTGAATTTGCACTCATACTCTCTTACCGAATTAATCCATATATTGTTATATAAATTTGCTTTATTGATATTTACCATTTCAATCACCGAACCATATTTTATTTGTCTTATGAATTATCATTGATACCGAACCTTAATCTGGATATTGGATATTGTACATGGCATGGCCATAATTAATATTGGATATATAAATGATTGAAACCGAACTGATTGATTGATTGATTGAATCTGGATGCCATTGTTGCTTATGGTATCCCTTGTTATTGACCTTGATATGGTAATGACAGAACTTTCGATTCGACAGGGGAGTGGAGAAATACTGTCGACCTTGTGCACATTATATATTTGTACCCTAGCTAGAAGGGGATTATGGTCCTGGCCATAGGGCCTGATCAGCCTTATGCTTATTTTCCCTGATATGGATGAACTAGTGACCTACATGGTCCAATGATTTGATTGTTTGGAGATTGTATGAATTTTTTCATACAGTCCATCCCAGTATCTATCTTTCCATATATATTACCAAACCTATATGATGATTACTTGGCTTTACTATACATTGTCATTTATTCGGTACACTGTTATTTCATTGATTGATACCTATTATTTATTGCGATGCATGTGAATTCACTGAGTATCATCTATACTCACCCATTTATTTTTTACCCCTTTTAGGAGAGGATTAGAGTTGCAGAATCCAGACTTCTATTTCTCTGAGGATTCTGCCACAAACTTTCAGATGTATTGATATATATATATATACTCTATTTTGTATAACAATTGTTTTGGTGTTCATGATCTAGCTGCTCTATGGGTATGTATGGGTTAGCTAGGAAATGAACATGTATCTGATGATGGTATCATTATATGGATAATATTTTGAATTAATATGATATTGTGGGAATTGATGTTACAACTATTTTAGAATGTATGACAGATTAATAGAATGATTGGTAATTAATGAATATAAATTATATATATATTGAATTGATAGGATTGATGTGACTGATATTGGGTTCTACGGGTGCCGGTCGCCATTGGCATCTCCCGTGCCCTAGGACCATCGTGGATCAGGAAACCGAGTCATGACAGAGGTGGTATCAGAGTACTAGGTTTACAAAATATGAATCTAGGTAACAGATGGATAGTTACTAGTTACAGAACAGGATAGAATTAAGAATACCATGGAGCATAGGGCTTCCTTTGTCGTCTATTGCTATAATCATCTGTTATATGTCTATATTCTGCATATTTATTGTATTCTGAGACCGTTTATATTTTCTCGACAGATTTCAAATATGTCAGATACTAGAGACAGAGATACCAAGGAGGCTGAGGTTGCCTCCAATGAATCCCTAGTGAGGGAGATGAGTGTATCTGAAGGCCCATCTCTATCCTGACAGACTTCAGAGGATTTTGATAGAGGAGATGACCCTTGGAGGGTTGAGATGATGAGAGGATTGATGGAACTTAGGAGAGAGATGGCAGTAGTTCAGCCACCTGTGGTACTAGAGGTTGTGGCACAGGCTCCTGTGCAGCCAGTGGGGGCTCAGAGGGAGCCAGCTGCATAGGGTGATAGGAGGGAGATTGCTGAGGGTGGAGTCTCCATGTTTAGCTTTCTGAAACTAAACTTACCAGAGTTCCGAGGTGCAGATCCTGTAGACTTTTTGGAGGAGGTTGAGAAGGTAGTTAAGAGACTACCTTGTTCTGAGCTCAAATCAGTTACGTTAGTAGGATTGTTACTTAAAGGGAAAACCTGGACATGGTTTTCTAGACATATAGAGACCAGATTATATGGAGAGAACCCACCCACCTGGGCAGAGTTTCACTAGGGTTTGATACTTTAGTTCATTACTGAGGGTGTTAGGACCCGTAACTTGGTGAGATTTGAGCAGTTGGAGCAGGAGGATCGCTCAGTAGAGGATTATGCCGAGGAGTTCATTCGGCTGAGTAGATATGCTGCTCACCTAGTACCCACAGAGGCAGATCTTATCAGTAAGTTCATGAGGGGATTGAATGTTGCAGTACATAATGCCCTTCTTGCCACAGAGTTTACTTCTCTAACCACAGTAATAGATAAAGCTACTCAAATAGAAGAGAAGTACAAGACAGAGAGAGCCAAGAGGGAAGAAAAGAGAAAGAGTGGCTCAGGGTCGCAGAATAGGAGAGGGAAGAGCAGCTCCCATCTTAGACAGGCTGAGCCAATACCTAGATTTGAGCAGAGATCCTCGGGTAGTAATCAGAGGAGGCGGCTATAGAGTAAGGGTTAGCCTGTAGTACATTCAGCACCTGCGTACTCTCAGAGTTCTTCTAGATCAGTTACACAGGCACCCATCATTCCTGCTTGTGGGTATTATGGTAGAAGACATGGAGGGGAGTGCTGGAGGAGGATAGGTGCATGCTTGAGGTGTGGCCAGCAAGGCCATTATATGAGCACTTGTCCATTGAGGGCTTAT
The DNA here is from genome assembly GCA_948193065.1 of Aleurites moluccanus. Lineage (NCBI taxonomy): Eukaryota > Viridiplantae > Streptophyta > Magnoliopsida > Malpighiales > Euphorbiaceae > Aleurites > Aleurites moluccanus. Next base: position 5,451 of record CANXYC012350375.1, on the reverse strand, counting down.
CAGCAGCCATCAGTCACAGTATCTCAGCCACCACTTCATACCAGCCAGAGTGTGGGTAGAGAGATAGTAGCTAGAGGTAGAGGTAGGGGAGGTCATGCTCCCAGTGGCAATCAGGCTCCAACTGGCAGAGGCCAGGGCAGAGTGTTTGCAGTCAACACTCAGGATGCTTATAGATCAGATAATGTTGTCACATGTACTATTCTGGTTCAGAATGAGGCTGTAGATGCCTTATTCAATTCGGGTCCAACTCATTAATTTGTGTCCCTACATTTTACACCTAAATTGAATAAGGAGAGGAGGTTATTAGATATTCCATTGTCTGTTGCTACTCCTATGGGAGATTCTATGGATGTTGCCTATTTTTATCTTGATTGTATTGTTGAGATTGATGATCGTATTTTGCGTGTTGACTTGATTGAGTTGCCTATGCTTGAGTTGGATGTGATATTGGGTATGGATTGGTTGACTAGGCATCGGGCAGTGATAGATTGTTATAGGAAGAGGATTAGATTCTAGCTTGAGGGGCAGTAGGAGTTTGAGTTTCAGGGTGACATTTGGGAGTTCCGGGTTAATCTTATATCTGCTATCCAGGCTCGAAGATTGATAGGGAAAGGTTGTTCAGCCTATTTAGCTCATGTGGTAGATGTACAGAAGTCTTTTGTATGTTTAGATCAGATACCGGTAGTTCAGGAGTTCCCTGATATTTTCCCTGAGGAGTTGCCAGGATTGCCCCCTGATAGGGAGATTGAGTTTGAAATAGAGGTGCATGCAGGCACGGACCCGATATCTATTCCACCCTACATAATGGCTCCAACAGAACTGAAGGAGTTGAAAATTCAGTTACAGGAGCTATTGGATAGAGGGTTTATTAGACATAGCAGTTTTCCATGGGGTGCACCGGTTTTATTTGTGAGAAAGAAAGATGGCTCTTTACAGATGTGTATTGATTATAGGTAGCTGAATAAGGTCATAGTGAAGAATAAGTATCCGTTGCCACGGATTGATGACTTGTTTGATCAGCTGCAGGGTGCTAGCCATTTTTCTAAGATTGATTTGAGGTCTGGGTATCATCAACTGAAGATTAGGAGTAGAGATATACCCAAGACTGCTTTCAGAACTCATTATGGCCATTATGAGTTTCTGGTATTGCCATTTGGGTTGACAAATGCTTCAACGGCTTTCATGGATCTGATGAACAGGGTGTTCAGGTCTTATTTGGATAAGTTTATCATCGTCTTCATTGATGACATCCTTATTTATTCCAAGAGTGAGGAGGAGCATAGGGAGCATTTGAGGATTATGCTACAGATACTTCGGGAACACCAGCTATATGCTAAATTATCCAAGTGTCGATTCTGGTTAATCGAGGTAAGCTTTTTAGGGCATGTCATCTGTAAAGAGGGTATTATGATGGATCCTCAGAAGATTGAGGCAGTTGCTAATTGGCCCCAGCCTACCAGTGTTTCAGAGGTGCATAGTTTTCTGGATATGGCTGGATATTATCGGAGGTTTGTGAAAGATTTCTCCCGTATTGCAACTTATTTGACTAGATTGATTAGGAAACAGGAGCGATATGTCTGGACAGATGAGTGTGATCAGAGTTTCCAGACTTTGAAGTATTGCCTTACCAGTGCTCTGGTTTTGGCATTACCAATGGAGGAGGAGAAATTTACGATATATTGTGATGTTTCGTAGATTGGCCTAGAGTGTGTTCTGATGCAGATAGATAGGGTAATTGCTTATGCTTCTCATCAGTTAAAGAAACATGAAACAAATTATCCTACTCATGATCTGGAGATGGTAGCAGTTATCTTTGCCTTGAAGATTTGGAGGCATTATCTATATGGATCAAAATGCGAGATATATACTGATTATAAGAGTCTGCAGTATATATTTCAGCAGAAGGATCTAAATCTGAGGCAGCGCAGATGGGTTGAGCTTCTGAAAGATTATGACTGTGAGATTCTCTATCACCCAAGGAAGGCCAATGTAGTGGCGGATGCCTTGAGCAGGAAATCGATGGGTAGTCTTGCTCACATTCTGGTTTGCCAGAGACCATTGATCCGAGAGTTGAGACAGCTAGCAGATTGTGGGGTAGAGTTGGATTTGGGTTCCCAGGATCGGAATCAGGCTCTGATAGCCCAGTTTCAGGCAAGGTCACTGTTGATTGATGATATAAAGTGGCCCAGGACAGAGATCCTTATCTTTTGAAGCTGAAGGGAGAGATTAAGAGTGGATGGATGACAGAGTTCACTATTGATGATGGGATAGTGAGATATGGGAAACGTATTTATGTACTGGATTGTGATGAGCTATGGGATAGGATTATGCAAGAGGCACACTATTCTGCTTACAGTGTACATCCAAGTATTATCAAGATGTACCATGATCTCATAGATGTTTATTGGTGGCCTAGAATGAAGAAGGATATAGCTTATTTTGTATCGAAATGCTTAGCCTGTCAACAGGTTAAGTTTGAGCATCAGAAGCCATCAGGGCTACTTCAGGAGATAGAGCTACCAGAGTAGAAATGGGAATAGGTTACCATGGATTTCATAGTTGGTCTACCACGGACTTCGAAGGGGTATGACTCTATCTGGGTTATTGTAGATCGATTGATGAAGTCTACACACTTTTTGGAGGTTAAGACCAATTATTCAGTGACTCAACATGCACAGTTGTATATTTATAAAATTGTGTGTCTTCATGGAGTTCCTTTGGTGATTATATCTTATCGGGGTATACAGTTTACATCCCAGTTTTGGTAGAAATTTCAAGAGGCTATAGGTACCCAGCTACGGTTTAATACTGCTTTCCATCCACAGATTGATGGGTAGTCCGAGAGGACAATCTAGACCTTAGAAGATATGCTCAGGTTATGTGTTCTGGATTTCAAAGGTAGTTGGGACTATTATCTGCCATTGATTGAGTTATTCTACAATAACAGTTATCACTCTTCGATTGGTATGGCTCCATTTGAAGCACTATATGGTAGAAAGTGCATATCACCAGTGTGTTAGGTAGAGCCGGGAGAGAAGCAGCTAGAGGGACCCGAATTGATTAGAGAAACTATGGAGAAGGTTCCTTTGATTAGAGAGCAGATGAGGACTACCTTTAGTAGGCAGAAGAGTTATGCTGATCCGAAGAGAAAGGATGTACAGTTTTTTGTTAGTGATCATGTCTTCCTAAAGATCTCACAGATTAGGGGAGTTATGAAATTTGGGAGGAGGGGCAAGTTCTCACCATGATTTATAGGCCCATTTGAGATACTTGAGCAGATTGGCAATGTGACCTATAAATTGGCTCTTCCACCCAGTGGCCTATAAATTGGCTCTTCCACCCAGTATGAGCCACGTACATCCGGTCTTCCATGTATCGGTGCTGCGGAGATATGTATCGGATCCATCGCACATTTTAGAGATACAAGATGTGGATCTCAGTGAGAATTTGTCGTATGAGGAGCTACCTATAGAGATTGTTGATCGACAGGTCAAAAAGCTTCGAAACAAAGAGATCCCTATGGTAAAAGTGTTATGGAAGAACCAGTCGATAGAGGAGTGTACATAGGAGAGCGAGCAGGAGATGTGGAGTAGATACCCATCTCTATTTCAGATTTTGAGATAAATTTTATTTAAATTTGAGGACGAATTTAATTGAAAGGGGGAAGAATGTAACACCTACCATTTTTATATACAATTTTTGTATATATATATGTGTGTATGTGATTTTAAATGGAATTGGCCTAATTAATTGATTCTACAATAAGTATAAATTTTTACTTACTTAATTATTTTGATGATATTAGTAAATGAGCATGGAAAATGTTTTTTTTTTTTGTGTATAATATTGATTGATAGGTTGAATTCCTAAAATTGAATATATATTCTAAATAACCAAAAAATTGAGGAGTTAGAATATCTATATTGAATATATATTCTAAATAACCAAAAAATTGAAGAGTTAGAATATCTAGAGCGAAATTTCGAGCTGAAAATGGCGAACAGGCCTTACGAAGAGGAAATGGAGAACAACCCTTGTGAGGAGGAATTGGTGAGCTGGCATTTGCAAAGAGGAATTGGCAAGCTGGCCATGCAAGGTGGCATTGGTGAGCTGGCTTTTGCGAAGAGACAATGTAGAGCTAGCTTTGCGAAAAGGCAATGCCGAGCTGGAAATGCGAAGAGGAAAGTGCGAGTTGGAAATGCGAAGAGGAAAGTGCGAGTTGGCATATACGAACTGGGATTGTGAGCCGGCTTATGTGAACTGGGATTTTGAGCCGGCATATGTGAACTGGCGAAGTGGCATATGCGAGTCGGCATATGCGAAGTGGCATATGTGAGCTGGTATATGCGAACTGGCATTTGCGGGCCAACAATACTAAGAGGCATTAGCAAGCTGGGATTGGCAAACTGGGATTGGCGAGCTGGGATTGGCGAGCTGAGATTGGCGAGCTGAGATTGGCGAGCTGGCATTTGTGAGCTAAACTGGCGAAGCAGAATTGGCGAGGTAAAATTTTTCTGAGGCAGTAGCCTATTTAAAGAGGCAGTAACTGATGCATTAAAACACGTTAACTTATTTTTCTTTTCTTCTCTATTTTCTCTGTTGCTCATTTTTTTCTCCAAGGAGACCGAAGCACTTTTCTTCTTCTTCTTCTTCGATTTCACGATTTCTCCATCAAAATTTCTAGAGAAAATTCGTGAAAATCATACATAAAATCTGTGCTCATCCCTTTTCCGTCCTTAGCATGTGGAAAAGAGCTGGAAATCTCAAGAGGCATTAAAGGATAAAATTCTGCCATTTTAACCCATTTGAGGTAAGAGTTTATTTGTTGGTTTTAATTGATTATTTGGATATTATTTAGGTTGAAATAAATGGGTTTAGTGTTAATTTACCTAAATCAATACTAAATTATGGAAATCCCTAAATTTGAGGGTTTATTTGGAACTTTGAGATATGATTTGATAAATTAGTGATGGGTTTTATAAATTGATGATAGAATTAGTCAATTGAATGTAAGTGGACAACTAATTGATGATAATTTGATGTGGAATTGTAGATTGTGAAAATTGAATTTTCAAAGTAGCCAAAAATTGGGGATTTTGAGAAATTGGTGCAATTGGCTTTTGCTTTGGCTATTGGAAGGTTTATGTGAGTTCTACATGCATCATTTGACATATCAAATTGCTTAAATTGATTGTTGGACATCATTTGGGAGAAACTTCCAAATGGTCGAACCTTACATTTTGTATTACCTTTGGGTTTTCCATGAATTTGCACTCATACTCTCTTACCGAATTAATCCATATATTGTTATATAACTTTGCTTTATTGATATTTACCATTTCAATCACCGAACCATATTTTATTTGTCTTATGAATTATCCTTGATACTGAACCTTAATCTACCTTATGAATTGTCCTTAATACCAAACCTTTAATTGATATTGGATATTG